>CM021100.1:888174052-888444244 GCA_007115665.2 Sequoiadendron giganteum
GGTAGGAGGGAGAGACTTGAGAGAGAGAGGGAGGGAGTGTTAAGGGTAGAGGGTAGAGGGTTTAAGGGTTTAGTGTTTAATGGTTAAGGGTTTAGGGTTTAGGGTTTAGGGTAGAGGGGAGAGAGATAGAGGGAGTTACTAATAGAGAGAGAGACCTAAGAGAGGGAGAGGGGTAGGAGGTATATATTTAAGAGAGAGAGAGGGAGTGGGAGAGAGATATAGGGTAGAGGGTTAATGGTATAGGGTAGAGGGTTTAAGGGTTAAGGTTTAAGGGTAGAGGGGAGAGAGATAGGAGTCAATGAGAGAGGGAGACCTAAGAGAGGGAGAGGGGGTATGAGGGAGAGGCTTGACAGAGAGAGAGAGGAAGGGGAGATATAGAGACTCTCCCTCATCCCCCCTCTCTCTCAGGGTTCTCCCTCCTACTCTCTCTCTCTCTTAGGTCTCTCTCTCACTCACTCACTCCCCCTATCTCTCTCCCCTCTACCCTTAACCCTACACCCTTATCCCTTAAACCCTCTATCATCTACCCTTAACCCTCTAACCTCTATCTCTCTACCCTCTATATGTCTCCCACTCCCTCCCTCCCTCTCTCACTCATTCCCTCTATCTCTCTCCCCTCTACCCTATATCTATCTCCCACTCCCTCCCTCCCTCTCTCTCTATCAAGTCTCTCCCTCCTACCCCCTCTCCCTCTCTCAATTCTCTCTGTCACTCACTCACTCCTTTTATCTCTCACCCTTCTGCCCTTAACCCTCTACCCTCTACCCTATATCTCTCTCCCACTCCCTCCATTTCTATGTCTTAGTCACTCCCTCTATCTCTTTCCCCTCTACCCTTAACCCTTAAACCCTCTACCCTCTACCCTATATCTATCTCCAACTCCCTCCCTCCCCCTCTCTCTCAAGTCTCTCCCTCCTACCCCCTCTCCCTATCTCAGGTCTCTCTCACTCACTTACTCATTCTATCTCTCTCCCATCTACCCTTAAGTCTCTACCCTCTACTAGTGCAGGAGCACCTAGAAAACACCTAGGAAACACTAGGCATAAGCAATTTTGATTTTGAAGTTATAAGGTCATGTTGACCATTGCTATAGAGATAGAGAATTAATAAAATTCCTTGGTCAGGAGCTATCAGGAGCTATCAGGAGTGGCAAAGTTTAGGAGTTTAGACACTCATTTTTGTTAGTTTCTCAGAAATTGGCAAAGGTGACCAAATGGAACATTTTTCACTTTTGCCACCTTGTAACTAAAATATCCGACCAAGGAAGGTATAACCACTCTAGGAAACCTTTATAAGGGGTGCCTCAACCTGTGTGAAAGGTTGGAAGGCATTGGAGTTTTTGTAATTTTGAAATTTCATGAAAGACAAGCGAGGACAGTGAGAAAATTGACTGACTTTTTTGTGTTTTTTCTCTTGGTAGTGTGTTAATGGCATAACCAGGCATTGATATACATGTGGAAAGTAATGTAGTTAATTTCCAAGCATTGTTTGGGTCTGTAGGTAGTTGGTTTCATCATTTCAAGCTTTTAATTTTAGTTAGTTTCTTTCTTTTGCTGTTCTGACTGGTAGACTGTCAGAAATGGAGTTCTAGTCCACTCTTCCCCTGTACCTAGTGTATGGGCTCTTGGAAATGGTGGCTAGGCTCCATGCCTGTATCTATAGTATAATTAGGAGTCTTTAGGGGTCAAGAATTCATGAAGGAAGTCTATTCCTAGGCAAGCTTGGCAGTGCCCAGCTAGGAAGGACAAGGAGTGCAAAGCACTTGGCTTGCAGGGGTGACCTTTCCCTAATAAATCATGTGGTAGAAAGATAGATGGAGGCCATGCAAAGGCTTGGAAACAATGAGGAGGCTTCACCAGTTCGTTTGATGGGAGAACAGAGTAATAGTTCACCCAGTGGTCAGGAAATGGCTCTAAAAGCCCTAAATTTGCTAATTTGAAGGAGAGGCCTGTGTACGGTCAAGCAAGAGTTGAGACCTTGAAAATATTGAGGTGGTAGGTATCACTTCCAAGAAACCATTGAAAAGATTTGGGGTTCTTTGGGAGAGTTTGGTGAACCATCCATCTTTCTCGGGTTAGGAGGGCTAATTGGGGCTCTAGGGCTTGTAGCCTTTTTAACCTTAGGTGAGGGTTTGGAGTTAGCGATGGAAAAAGGGAACAAGGTGGAGTTATCAGCACCAATTTGTGATGGTGGGAAGTTGTTGGAAGCATTCCCACACCCTGCAAAGAACAGACTGGGAATTGAGAGCAATTGACCTTTAGGGAAGATTAAGTGTTAAGGGAAGAAAAGAATCAAGGCACCAAGATTGGCTTGGTAGTTTGAGAGCTTGATGATAGTGGGGTTGGCCAGTAGAACCATGGGTACCTATACATGAGATAGGTCCTAGAGGTTAAGGTGGGAGAGTCACCTAAGAGTTCTTGAGAACAAGGACCCAGAGCATGGAACAATGAGTGTTCCATCCAACCCTAACCTATTAGATTGGTATCAGAGCAAGTTAAAGATTTGGGATTGAGAGTTGTATGTCAGACCTTGAATCCAGTGGTTCCACAAACATGGTGACCAATGCAGAGTTAGCAAGAGACCTGACAGAGCAACAAGAGAAGAACAAACAGCTTGAAGAGGCGGTTGAAGAGATGAAGCAAAGGTTAGAAGAGGTGGTAGAGGCTACAGGAAAGATGAAGGTACAACTAGCAGTAGTTAGAGACAAGGTTGAGGAGGACATAGAACCAGACCCTGATCCTCCACTAAAAGAGGAACCCTTCCTCAAAGCACTGAAGGCCTTAAGTGTCAAAGCACTAGAAGGCATTCCCATCTTCACAAGAAGAATGGATGCAGAGTTGATGATGGAATGGATAGAAGGAATGGAGAATCACTTTGAGTGTGATGGAGTTACTAAAGCATAGAAGGTGAAGATAGAAAAATCAAGGTTAAGGGGACAAGCACTGACTTGGTGGAAGTTCCTACAAGAAGAAAGAGATAATGAAGGCAAGAAACACATTTCAAGTTGGAAAGTTATGGTGAACAAAGTGAAGGAGTATTATCTACCTGAGGACTATGAGGTCCAATTGCATAAGAAGAGGAAAAACCTTAGGCAAAGAGACTTAGATGTAGCTTCCTACACAGAGGAGTTCCAAAAACTAAGCCTTAGGTCTAGGGTGCAAGAAGTGGAAAGCATCAAGGTGGTGAGGTATCTGAATGGCCTCAAATGGAACATCCAAGAAGAGTTGAGTCTTTTTACACTCACCAACCTCCATAGTTGCTTTCAAATGGCCTTTAAGGTGGAGGAGAAGCTAAAAAAGAAACAAGACTCCAATTCTAAAGGTAGAGGCAAAGGCAGAGATCAAAGGGATCAAAGAGGGCAAAGAGGTGGCTACCAAGGTAGAGGAAATGAGCAAAGAAACCAAGGAGAATCCAAACTCACAGAGCATGGAAGTGAAACACCTTCTAGAGGAGGTTATGGAAGAGGTAGAGGTTCTCAAGGAGAATCCAATAGAGGAAGAGGAGCAAGAAAGACCAATTCATACTTTGCTACCATGAAATGTTACCATTGTGGTCAAGTAGGCCATCCAGCTTATAGGTGCCTGGAGAAACCATCATCTTCAAATGCTGAGAAGAGGGTGGCATATTCCCAAGAGGACACCATGAGCACCAAATCACCTGAGATCAGTCATATAGAATCTGAAATGGGGGAGAATCTGATGTTTAGGAGAGTCTTGATCAGACAACCGGTCAAGGAAGAACCAAAACAGAGAAGGGCTCTATTTAGAGTGAGATGCAAGATACATGGGAAAGTATGCAAATTCATTGTAGATTTAGGTTCAATAGACAATATCATCTCATATGAGGTAGTAAAGAAGCTAAAATTGGAGAAGGTACCCCACACTAACCCCTACAAAGTGACATGGTTGAACAAAGGGCAGAGTGTGCTTGTCAATGAGCAAGTAACGGTGGAGTTTTCTATTGGAGGGTACAAGGATAAGCTAATGTGTGATGTATTACCCATGGATGCATGTCATCTTCTATTGGGAAGGCCATGGCAGTATGAAAGGAGTGCCATCTATTATGGAAAGGAGAACACAATTTAATTTAAGAAGGATGGGAAGACCTTTAAGTTGCAGTCATTGTTAGAGGAGGATGAAGGACAGTCAAAGACACCAAGTGTTCTGTTGAGCAGTGGTAAAGAGTTCCTTAACACCTTACACAAAGGAGGAGAAGGTTATGTGATCATGGTGCAACCCAAAGAGGAAGAAAAGACTAAAAAACCAGTCATACCCAAAGCATTCCAGAATTTGCTTGAGAAGTATAAGGATATAGTAAGTGATGGTGCACCTGTAACTTTACCTCCTAAAAGAGCTATTAGTCATCAAATTGAATTCATACCTGGAGCATCATTGCCTAACAAAGCAGCTTACAAGCTTACACCGGATCAGAATTTGGAAGTGGCTAGACAAGTGCAAGAGCTAATGGATCAAGGATTGATTAGGAAGAGCATCAGCCCATGTGCAGTACCAGTAGTCTTAGCAACAAAGAAAGGAGGCAAGTGGAGGTTATGTACTGATTCTAGAGCAATAAATAGAATCACAATTAGGTATAGGTTCCCTATTCCTAGGATTGAAGACTTGATGGATTGTCTTGGATGAGCTCAGTATTACACCAAGTTGGATCTCAAGAGTGGATACCATCATATCAGAATCAAGGATGGTGATGAGTGGAAGTTAACATTTAAGACAACAGATGGGTTGTATGAGTGGAGAGTCATGCCATTTGGCCTCTCTAATGCCCCTAGCACATTCATGAGGCTCATGAATGAAGTACTCAAGGACTTTACAGGGATATTTGTGGTGGTATATCTTGATGATATACTCATATTTACCAAGATAGTAGAACAACACCTTAAACATGTGGAGATGGTTCTTAGAAGGCTGCAAGAGGAGAAGTTAGCCATCAACCTAGAGAAATGTGAATTCTTTAAACCAAAGCTGATATATTTGGGTTTTGTAGTTTCACAAGGATCATTGAAAATGGATCCAAGCAAGGTGGAAGCTATCCTAAACTAGCCTAGACCAACTATAAGGACTGAGGTAAGAAGTTTCCATGGATTGGCTCAATTTTATAGGAAATTCATAAGGAATTTTAGTGGCATATGTGCACCAATCCTAGATACAATCAAGGGTGGTTTGAAAACTAAGATTGTGTGGACTCAAGAAGCTGAGAAAGGGTTTGAGAAACTAAAACAAGAAGTGGCAACTCAACCTATTCTCTTGTTACCAAGCTTTGACAAATTGTTTACAATGGAATGTGATGCTAGTGGAATGGCAGTAGGAGGAGTGCTTAGTCAAGAAGGCGGAGATATAGCTTTCTTTAGTGAAAAGCTCAATGAAGCTAAGAAGAAATACTCAACCTATGATCTAGAACTTTATGCTTGGTTCAGTCACTTAGGAAATGGAAGCACTACCTTCTACCCAAGGAGTTTGTAGTCTTTACAGACAATCAAGCACCCAGCTATATCAACACTCAAGAGAAGTTCAGCAATAGACATTTGAAGTGGATGGAGTACATCCAAGCTTTTACCTTCACCATCAAGCACAAGAAGGGACAATTGAACAAGGTAGCAGATGCATTGAGTAGAAGATTGCTGACAGTCCAAGAGATACAGATCAAGAGCATTGGCATAGAGAGTTTCAAAGATCTCTATGGGGAAGATGAATATTTCTCAGAGGCCTACAAGGTATGTTCTGAATTTGAGAATCATTTTCATAGCCAATACTCAGAGTATACTTTGCTAAGTGGATTGTTATTTAAAGGGAATCAGTTGTGTGTTCCAAAAGGGTCAATGAGAGAAAACCTCATTCAGGAAAAGCATAATGGTAGTCTTAGTAGACATTTTGGCATCAATAAGACTTTAGAACTAGTGCAAAGGTTTTACCATTGGCCTAATTTGTCAAGAGATTTCAAGAGGTATGTGGAGCAATGTGTTGTGTGTATGAAAGCTAAGGGAGGAGCTAGTAATGTTGGCCTATATCAACCCCTACCCATTCCTAACAGACCATGGGAGTGTGTGAGCATGGATTTTGTGGTAGGACTCCCTAAGACCAAGAATGGTTTTGATAGTGTGTATGTAGTGGTGGACAAATTCAGCAAAATGAGTCACTTTATTCCTTGCAAAACCACTCATGATGCTAGCTATACAGCTCACCTTTTCTTTAAGGAAATTTTAAGGATCCATGGCTTACCTTTAAGCATTGTTTCAGATAGGGAAGTTAAATTCATGAGTCACTTTTGCAAGACTCTATGGAGTAGATTAGGTACCAACCTATCTTTTGGATCAGCTTACCATCCTCAGACCGATGGAAAAACAAAGGTGGTTAATAGGGTGATAGGTAACCTTCTAAGGTGCCTAACTAAAGAATATGTACAGACTTGGGACATGGTGATCTCACAGGCTGAGTATGCTTACAATGATAGTGTGAACCGGACCATAGGGAAGAGTCCTTTTGAGGTTGTGTATGGAATGCACCCAAGAGGTATTTGTGAGCTCAGGGATCTAGGAGCTATGGAGAATAGGAGTGGACATGCTGAAGACTTCACTCAAACCATGAAAGAGATTCAAGAGTAGGTCAAGAGGACAGTCACCGAGGCTAATCAAAAATTGAAAGACAAGGTAGACATGTCCAGGAAGGATGTGCAATTTGCAGTAGGATACTTTGTCATGGTTCACCTTAAAAAATCAAGGTTGCAGAAGGGAATTTCAACCAAGTTGCAAATGAAAATAATAGGACCATGCAAGATATTACCCAAGTATGGCAAGAATGCATACAAGGTGGAGTTACCTTCTGATTTGGGAATTTCACCAGTTTTCAATGTTGCGAATTTGATCAAATACAAGGGATCAGACAATGATGTAGCTCAGAATAGTAGGGAGGTCTTCAAAGAATTCAACAACATAGCCTTACCTACTAAAGACAAACTACAAGCAGAGAGCATCTCGGAGTCAAGAGTACAAAAATCTACAAGGAAGAGAGTGTACATGGAGCATCTTATCAAGTGGAAGAACAAGCCTGAATCTGAGCCTACATGGGTACAAGAAGATCAATTCAAGAATCATGGCAATGATATGTCACTGATCTCTCCTTCCATTCCTTAGTGTTTGACAGAGAGGGGGGAGAATGGTGCAGGAGCTCCTAGAAAACACCTAGGAAACACTAGGCATAGGCAATTTTGATTTTGAAGTTATAAGGTCATGTTGACCATTTCTATAGAGATAGAGACTTAATAAAATGCCTTGGTCAGGAGCTATCAGGAGTGGCAAAGTTTAGGAGTTTAGACACTCATTTTTGTTAGTTTCTAGGAAATTAGCAAAGGTGGCAAAATGGAACATATTGCACTTTTTCCACCTTGTAACTAAAATGTCTAACCAAGGAAGGTATAACCACTTTGGGAAACCTTTATAAGGGGTGCCTCAACCTATGTGAAAGGTTGGAAGACATTGGAATTTTTTGTAATTTTGAAATTTCATAAAAGACAAGCGAGGACAGTGAGAAAATTGACTAACTTTTCTATGTTTTTGCTCTTGGTAGTGTGTTAATGGCATAACCAAGAATTGATATACCTGTGGAAAGTAATGTAGTTAATTTCCAAGAATTTTTTGGTTCTGTAGGTAGTTGGTTTCATCATTTCAAGCTTTTGATTTCAGTTAGTTAGTTTCTTTCTTTTGTTGTTGTAACTGGCAGACCGTTAGAAATGGAGTTCTAGTCCACTCTTCCCCTATACCTGGTGTATGGTCTCTTGGAAATAGTGGCTAGGCTCCATGCCTGTATCTATAGTAGAGGTAGGAGTCTTTAGGGGTCAAGAATTCATGAAGGAAGTATGTTTCTAGGCGAGCTTGGCAGTGCCCAGCTAGGAAGGATAAGGAGTGTAAAGCACTTGGCTTGCAGGGGTGACCTTTCCCTGATAAACCATGTGGTAGAAAGATAGATGGAGGCCCTGCAGAGGCTTGGAAACAATGAGGAGACTTCACCAATCCGTTTGATGGGAGAACAAAGTAATAGTTCACCAGGTGGTCAGGAAATGGCTCTAAAAGCCCTAAATTTGCTAATTTGAAGGAGAGGCCTGTGTACAGTCAAGCAAGGATTGAGACCTTTAAAATCTTGAGGTGGTAGGTATCAGGACCAAGAAACCATTGAAAATATTTAGGGTTCTTTGGGAGAGTTTGGTAAACCATCCATCTTTCTTGAGTTAGGAGGGCTAATTGGGGCTCTAGGGCTTGTAGCCTTTTTAACCTTAGGTGAGGGTTTGGAGTTAGTGATGGACAAAGGGAACAAGGTGGAGTTATCAGCACCAATTTGTGATGGTGGGAAGTTGTTGGAAGCATTCCCACACCCCTGCAAATAACAAACTAGGAATTGAGAGCAATTGACCTTTAGGGAAGATTAAGGGTTAAGGGAAGAAAAGAATCAAGGCACCAAGATTGGCTTGGTAGTTTGAGAGCTTGATGATAGTGGGGTTGGCCAGTAGAACCAGGGGTACCTATACATGAGATAGGGTCTAGAGGTTAAGGTGGGAGAGTCACCTATGAGTTCTTGAGAACAAGGACCCAGAGCATGGAACAGTGAGTGTTCCATCCAACCCTAACCTATCATCTACCCTCTACCCTCTACCCTTAACCCTTAACCCTCTACCCTGCATCTCTCTCCCACTCCCTCCCTCTCTCTCTCTCACTCACTCCCTCTATCTCTCTCCCCTTTACCCTTTACCCTAAAACCTTAACCCTTAAACCCTAAACCCTTAAACACTCTACCCTCTACCCTTAACTTTATCGTCTACCTCTCTTTATCTCCTCCTCCCTCTATCTACCTAGACCTCTCTTTGTTTTTGTCTCACCTCTCTCTCCATCCCTACCTCTCCTTATATCTCTTCTTTCATATCTATTTCTCTCTACCTACTTGTCCCTATATACCTATTTCTCTCTCCTTCCTTGCCTCCTCTCTCTCAATATCTCCACCTTTTTTCCCTCTCTGTCTCTCTCCCCTCTACCCTTAACTCTAAACCCTAAACCCTTAACCCTTAAAATGTAAACACTTAAAACTCTCTACCCTCTACCCTCTATCTCTCTCCCACTCACTCTCCCTCTCTCTCTCTCAATTATATCCTTCCTACCCCCTCTCCCTCTCTCAAGTCTCTCTCACTCACTCACTCCTATGTCTCCCCCCTCTACCCTTATCCATCTACCCTTAACCTTAAACCCTCTACCCCCTACCCTTAACCCTTAAACCCTCTACCCTCTACCCTCTATATCTCTCCCACTCCCTCCCTCTCTCTCTCTCTCAAGACTCTCCCTCCTACCCCCTCTCCCTCTCTCAGGTCTCACTCTCTCACACCCACTCAATCCCTCTATCTCTCTCCCCTCTACCCTTAACCCTAAACGCTAAACCCTAAACCCTTAACCCTTAAACCCTAAACCCTCTACCCTCTACCCTTAACCCTCCATCCCTCCATCTCTCTCTCACTCCCTTCCCCTCTCTCTCTTTTAGGTCTCTCCCTCCTACCTGGTCTTCCTCTCTTAGGTCTCTCTCTCTCACTCACTCAATTCATTTATCTCTCTCCCATATACCCTTAACCCTCTACCCTATACACTTAACCCTTAAACCCTAAACCCTAAACCCTTAAACCTCTACCCTTAACCCTCTACCCCAAACTCTCTACCCTCTACCCTTAACCCTCTACCCTTAAACCCTCTACCCTCTACCCAATACCCTCTACCCTAAACCCTAATCCCTTAACCCTATACTTTTAACCCTCTACCCTCAACATTAAAATCTCAACCCTCAACCCTTAAACCCTCTACCCTCAACCCAATACCCTCTACCCTCTACCCTATATATTGGACTTTGAACCCTAATCCCTCAAACCTATACCCTAAACCCTCTACCCTCATCCTTAAACCCTCAAACATAAACCCTTAAACCCTAAATCCTTAAACCTTCTACCATGTACCCTCAACCCTAATCCCTCAACCCAATACCCTAAACCATCAACCATATAGGTCCTCAACCCTATACCCTCAATTCTTAACCATCTACCCTATACATTGGATCCTCAACCCTCATCTATCTTTGTCACTCCCTCATCTTCTCTCCTTATCTCTATCTCACTTCTCCCTCCATCTCTCCCTCCATCCACCCCACCTTCTCTTCCCTAATCCCTCAACCCTATACCCTCAATCCTTAAACCCTTAAATACTCAACCCTATACCCTAAACCATCAACTCTCAACCCTTAAATCCTAAAACTTTAAATCCTCTATCCTCAACCCTTAAACCCTTAAATCCAATTAAACTCTCTACCCTAATCCCTCAACCCTTAACCCTTTATCCCTCAACCCTTAAACTCTCAACCCTCAACCCCTATACCCTATACCCTATATGTTGGACCCTCAACCCTAATCCATCAACTCTATACCCTCAACCCTCTTCCCTCAACCCTTAAACCCTCTACTCTCTACCCTATACATTAAACCCTTAACCCTCAATTCTCAACCCTCAACCCTTAATCCCTTAATCCTCAACCCTTAAATCCTAAAACCTCAACCCCTATACCCTATACCTTATATATTAGACCCTCAACCCTAATCCTTCAACCATATACCCTTAAACATATACCATAAACCCTCTACCCTCAACCCTAAATCCTCAACCCTAAAACCTTAAACCCTAAACCCTTAAACCTTCTACCCTCTACCCTCAACCCAAAACCCTCTACCCTCAACCCTATACCCTCAACCCAATACCCTAAACCATCAAGCCTATACGCTCAATTCTCAACCCTCTATATTATACATTGGATCCTCAACCCTCATATATATCCATCCCTCCCTCCTCTTCTCTCGTTATCTCTATCTCACTTCTCCCTCCATCTCTTCCTCCATCCTTCCCTACCTCTCTACCCTAATCCCTCAATCCTATACCCTCAACCCTTAAACATTCAACCCAATACCCAATACCCTCTACCCTAAACCCAATACCCTCTACCATCAAACATACACCATCAACCCTTAAACCCAAGTAAACTCTCTACCCTAATCCCTCAACCCTCAACCCTTAATCCCTCATCCCTTAAAACCTCTACTCTCTACCCTCTACCCTCAATCCTCAACCCTTAAACCTTAATCCCTCAACCCCTATACTCTCTACCCTATAAATTGGACCCTCAACCCTAATCCCTCAACCCTCTACCCTCAACCTTAAACCCTCAACTCTCAACTCTCAACCCTCAACCCTCAACCCTCAACCCTCAACCCTCAACCCTTAAACCTTAAACCCTAAATCCTTAAACCCTCTACCCTCTACCCTATACATTAAACCCTCAACCCTCAACTCTCAACCCTTAACCCTTAATACCTCAACCCTAGGTAGGTAGGGAAACATAGGTGAGATACAAAGTGATGAAGGGAGAGGTAGGTAAACAAAGGGATACGGGATATAAATAAAGGTAGAGAGGGAAGGAGAAGTAGAGAGGGGAGGGAGTTACATGTAGGGAGGAGATAGAGGTTAGTGTGTGTATGTGTGTGTGTGAGAGAGAGAGAGAGAGAGAGAAGGTGTAGAGAGAGAGAGGAGAGAGAGAGTAGAGAGGGAAAGAGGTAGGGAGGAGACATAGTTGAGATATAGAGTGATGGAGGGAGAGGGGAGATAAAGATAAATAAAAAGGGAAGGAGATGTAGAGATAGATGATAGATAGAGAGAAGTAGAGAGTGGAGGGATGGTGGGAGAGGAAAGGACGAGATAAAGGTGAGTGTATGTGAGAGGGAGAGAGGAAGGGGTAGAGAGAGAAAGAGAGTGGAGAGGGAATGGGGGGAGATAGAGAGTAGAGAGGGAAGGAGAAAGTAAGAGAGAAAAAGGGGAGAGGGAGAGAGAGGTAGAGAGAGTGGTAGGTAGTGGAGGAATAGGTAAGTAGATAAGGAAGGAGAGAAGGAGGGAGAGTGAGATGGAGAGAGTGGTGAGATAGATACTAGAGAGGTCAAGAGAGAATGATAAATAGAGATAGAGAGAGAGAGGGTGAGGTTGGAGGGAGGGAGAGGTAGAAAGGGATAAGTGAGACATAGAGAGGGAAGGAGGGAAAGTGGGATAGAGAGACAATGGTTATTTAGAGAGGAGGGAGTGAGAGGGAAGGAGGGAAAGTGGGAGAGAGAGAATGTTGATTTAGAGAGGAGGGGGTGATAGGTATGGATAAAGATAATGGTGAGATAGAGAGGAGAGAGTGAGAGAGAAAAATAGGGATGGAGAGATAGAGAGAGAGGTAGGTAGAGGAAGGGAGAGGAGAGATAGAGAGTGGAGAGGGAAAGGGGTAGGGAAGGAGACATAGGTGAGATAGAGAGGGATGGAGAGAGAGAGTGATGGAGGGAGAGGTAGGTATAGAGATGGAAAGAGAGAGGAGAGATAGAGAGTAGAGAGGGGAGGGAGGGACGGAGGGACGGAGAGGTGGGGAGGGATATAGGTGTGTGTGTGTGTGTGAGTGATAGAGAGAATGGTGAGATAGAGAAAAGGATAAATTGAGAGAGAAATGGGGGAGGGAGGGAGGGAAAATAGTGAGAGAGATTGGGAGGAGGACAAAAAGAATTGGAGGGAGGGTGGGGTCGAGAGAGGGAGGGAGAGGAGAGATAGAGAGAAGTAGATAGGGAAAGAGGGAGGGAGTGTTAGAAAGGGAGATAGAGGTTTGTGTGTGTGTGTGTTTTAGAGAGAGAGTGGTGAGATAGAGAGGGGAGAGTGATAAGGAGGGAGAGAGAATTATGAGATAGAGAGTAAAGAGTTAGAGAGAAAGAGGGGGAAGAGATGGATAGAGAGTGTGAGAGAGATGTAGGTAGAGGGAGGGAGAGGAGATATAGAGAGTAGAGAGGGAAAGAGGTAGGGAGGGAGACATAAGTGAGATACAAAGAGATGGAGGGAGAGGTAGGTAAAGAGAGAGAGAGAGGGGATATAAAGATAAGTAGAGAGAGAATATATAGAGAGAAGTAGAGAGGGGAGGGAGGGAGGTAGATGTAGGGAGGAGATAGAGGGGTGTGTGTGAGAGAGAGAGAGAGAGGGGAGAGAGGAAGGGAGAGAGAGGGAGGGAGTGGAGATATAGAGAGTAGAGAGAAGGAGAGAGTGAGAGAAATATGATGCAACTTGCTGACTACTAAAATTTGACCTCCTAATTACTGAAATTTGAATTGTTGATTACTGAAATTTGACTAAGTCTAAATTGTTTAAGATCTTCCAAAAACTAAAATTTTCATTATAACTCCTAGAGATTTGAAACCACTCTCAAACATCCTACCTATATACATGAAATATAACTTTAATGTTTATTTCATGTATATAGTTTCCCTGGCAGAGAAAGAGAAAATGAAAGAGTTTAGAAAAATACATTCCAAAAGTCATTGCAAAAAGAAAGAGAACTCACACTTGTTCATTCATTGCAAAATTCAAGCCATTTGGCAAGCGCAATATGGCCTATTATGGGTTTTTTTTTTCTATTTGGCATCGAAATTGTGTCACAGATCCATGCACTTACCCATTCCCAACAACTTATCCTCAAAACTGTAAGTTATAAGACTTGAACAAGAAGAAATCTAGAGCAACTATGTTTCTGTCGGACCTCAGTTAGATACACTAAAAAAAAATATTTCACAATTGGTGGACACAACTCGCACTGAACAATGATCCAGAACCCCAAAAATTGGTTATAGAAACTTCCAACAATCATGATTAAGATATTTGAACCACATGAACATAGGATCAAATCCAAAATTAAAACCCGAAGCAACCATTGAATACTTGCAACCTTTCTTCATTATAAATTTCTCAATATCTTCGACATAAATAGCCAATAACCATTATCCATAACATCAATGATGACAACTAGTGGAAAACTAGTTAACCAATTGACATCAATGACAACACCTTCATACATGCATCATACTTGCAACATATAAATAGCTATATACATATACATATCTATACGTATGAATATATATATACCGATTATCTATTATCAACGAGTCATATATACATATGCTCATTTTCCTTTATGTATAGATATATATGTATGTACATATTTATACATACCATATATATATATATATACTCATATCAAAATGATGAAACTATTTGATCCTAATGCATACACATTTACCATAATACATACATGATCATTTCTACATACAAATATCATAACGAAAAAATTGATACTAATCCAATTTTGATAATAATAATATCTAATAACTAAAATGTTAATAATTAAATACTTATAACCCTACATATTTCTATAAGGACACCAAGCTTGACTTGACTTAGGTTAATCTAACCAAGAGACACAACTTAAGCTCAAACTTACTCATTTTTGAAAGTATCCAAAACCTGAACTATGCACAAACAATGAACTCGGATGGCTTTATTATTCAATCCTCATCCATACCCTTCTCTTGAGTGATACTCACCCTCTTCCATTGGAGGATGTGAAATTCTTCCTATATATCCACTTGGAAAACAAACATGTATTTAGCCATAACATTTACATCACATATATATATCATTACATATTCATCAATATTTGCATTAAATACATAAAACCGTTACATTTCATATAATTCATCATAGCATTCATCTTTCAAAGTTGCATAATTACACAAATCATCCATATTTTTAACATAAGGTGAAAATTAAATTGTAATTCAAAGATGGGGTGTAACATAATGAGCGTAGGACTATAAAAGATACCATAGGTATCAACGATATAGAATCCAGAATGAAATTCATTAATGAAGAAATGGCTACATGGAAGAAAAATAATATATGGAATATGGTACCTTTTTCCTGAAGGATGTAAACCTATTGGATATAAATGGGTGTTCAAGAAAAAGTTTGGTCCTGATAGTAGTGTTGAAAATCATAAAGTATGGTTAGTCATGAAAGGGAATTCATAGGTGGAGGGAATTGATTATGGTGAAATATTCTCTCTTGTAGTAAAGCTGGCATCCATTCATTTTCTATTATCACTTGTTGTAACTTATGATTTAGAAGTTTAGTAGATAGATGTGAAGGAAATTTTCTTTCATGGTGACTTGGAGGAGGAAATCTATATGTCATAGCCAAATAATTTCATTGAAAAAGGTAAATAAAATATGGTTTACAAGTTTAAGTAATATCTATATGGTTTGAAATAGTCTCCTAGGATATTGTACCAAAATTTTGATATCTTTGTGTTGATCTTATTATTTCTAAGGTCTAAATTTGATCATTGTGTTTATTATAAGACTGATAATAATTACATTCACATAATTCCATTAGATGTGGATGATATATTGTTCTTTTGGAATGGTAAATCTATGATTTATTATTTGAATTTTTAGTTGTCAACATAGTTTGAGATGAAATATCTAGGTGCAACTAGGTAAATTTTGGGTATGGAGACCAAAAGAGATAGAGTAAACATAAAGCTTTGGGTAAGCTAGAGAATGAATTTAAAATAAGTGTTGGAGATATTTAACATGACTTCTTGTGATATTTACCATTTCTTGTAGACCAATGGTTGTTCCTATTATGCAAGAAACAAAGTTATTTATGAAGGATTGTCTAAAATATCCTACTAAGATGGAGGATATGAACAAAGTACTATATGTGAGTGTTGTTGGCACTTTCATGTATTCCATTATATGTATGAGACTAGATATTTCCCAAGAAGTGGAGTTGATTTATGGCTAATCCTAGACTAATACATTAGGATGTAGTTCAAAGAGTGTTCATATATTTGTAGGGTACTTTTGAATATTCCTTGTGTTTTCATGGTTATCATACTAGACCTCAAAATTCAATCTATATTCATGGATATGCGGATTCAGACTGGGTAAGTGACATTGACAACAGAAGATCCATAAGTGGATATATGTGAACATGATGTTTGGTGGTGCTATTAGTTGGATGAGTGAGTTACAAGTTACAGTTTCTTTGTCCATGACAAAAGTGGAGTGTATGAAGCTACTCATGTTTGTAAGGAAGCCATTTTTCTTCGGATATTGTGTTATGATATTGGGATTGATGTAGGGATGATTACCATCTATTGTGATAATTGGAGTTTTATTTTCTTAGAAAATAATCTTACTTTCCATGCTAGAAAAAACACATTATTGTTTAGTTAAATGTTTTCCATGACATGGTGGAATATGGGAAGGTTAAATTGGAAAACATTTGACACTTTGACGAATGACTTTGGTGCACTGACAAAGTGTCTGAGCATAAAAAAATTTAGATGGTGTTTTGATTCTATGGGCCTCATGGCCCCTAGCAGTTGATTTTTGGTTGACTCTTGAAAGGTCTTTGACAAGTGGGAGAATTTTGGGATTAGGGTGTCTTAACCTTTGCAATTCCTTGTATTTAATTTGGTGATTAATTATTTATTTAATGCTAATGTTTTACCCTACTAATATCATGTCATTTTGTGGGACCTATCAGGTGAGGTGGCATCCTACATGGAGGTGATGTGTATGAAATGAAAGCACAAATTGTGAAGTATGAATCCCACTTGGTGGACCCCATCATGAAGCTAATTTGGTGTCATGTGTCATGTCATGCAAGATTTATGCAAGATTTTTTGACATATTGACTTATGACTAATCATGATAGATGTAAGAGTTGGGATGATAGATTATGAGTTAATTATAATAGGTGGGCCCCATGTGATTGAGGTTCTTACATATGCAAATTTTTTTCATGCATGCAAGTGCATTGAATTTTTTATGTTTCTTATGCATGAGGAGATAGGTAGTGGAAATGGAAAAAGGAAATCAAGTGGATCCCAATTATGACAATAATTTACATGCAAGGTTGTTGCATGCATGTAGGAACTGTGCATGCAAAGGAGGGTTTTTTGAGAGCATGCAATTGTTGGATTATTTACATGTGGAAATCATAGGCATCTACCTTTAATGTCTTATCATCTTCCATTGCAAAGTCTATATATTGGGTACTTGTGCATTTGCATGTAGAGGTTTAAAGAATTTGTAGGTATGTTATGCTGTCAAAATCACTCTAGAAATCATGTTGTAGTTAAAGAATCCTAAATGAGCTTAGCTCTATGATTTTATTGTAACATTCATTATTTATTGATAATAAAATCTAGGCTATGCTTTTGGAGTGTGGGTTTTTTCTCTCGAAAGAGTTTTCCCCATGCATATTTGGTGTTATCTATTTATGCTACTTGTATTTTATTCTATTATTTGTATGTGCATCTAAAAATAGTAATTGATAAGGGTTTGTAAGAAAAATAAATTGTGTTATCTCTCCCAATTAGATTGGTGTAGGAAGCTACTTCCTCTAAACTAGTTTCCTTTCATATTTCACCTTTTCTCGAATCAACTTGAGGTCGACCCAACAAATTAATAGGTGTCTCCTCAAGTGGATTAAAAAAATTGTTATGTATTCATTTTTGAAAGTGAATGGGTCAAAAATAGCATCAAATGATACTTCTTCATGGTTAGATTATAAAGTGGCACGCTTAAAATCAAACTTACCTACAAAATCAATCTCCCTAGCAAGTAAGAAATTAGAACAACCTACCATACAATGTTCGTTTGCAAGATAAATCGTACATGAACCGAGAAAATAAAATCTTGATATGTGCATTGAATGTCCATGGAGTGACATATCTTCACCCAATATTAACACTACATCAATCATGTTATGGGTTTCCTCAAGTGAGGAACATGATAAAATCTCCTAGTGATCTCTTTACAGTGTGATTGTTTGACCCTAATCTTTAAAGATCAAACTATTATCCTCACTCTTCACCTATATATTAGCAATAATCAAGTGAGAATCCTCATCATCATAGGAATTAGCAAGATTATAATGATGAAAACATGACATACACAAATATATGCTAAATAAATCGGTCAAATGAAATTAATCAACGTAATCTAAAATATGAGTAAACCCTCTTGATTCATCCCATGATTATTTTGAAGTGATGTATATTGTTGAATAGCAACAATATGATCTTGTATCCCTTCATGCACCTCTTCCAACTACATGACATTAAACTATTTTTACTACAACATAATATTGACTTGTTCTTCATCAACACACTCAATTGATTCAACATTTAATTCACTTTTTTGATTACTATAGGTATAATATGATTGACCATTATAAATAATGGGTTATAATAGTTATCCATTTGATCATTTTACTTTGAAGAATCAATTCAACACTCCTCAATTTATCTCGAATCATAAGAATCCATCACAATTCCAAAGTCTAGTTTTCTATAGCTAAGTCTGTTGGAACACAACAATCTATTGAGAGGGGTTGTGAATTATTAGATATTGAAAATTATCCCTTAAAAGTTTTGTGCAAACAATCTCCTTAAAAATTTTGTGTGCAGATTAAAAAAATGAGATACATAAATGAGCAAGTACACACACACAATATCACATAACACAGGATGTACATGGAAAACCCAAGATGGGAAAAACCATGGTGATAAATGTTGCTAGGAGCTATTGTCCTAATCTAGCCTCGTAATCCAATAATCGGTTATAATGATTTAAGGGCACCACCCCTAAGGAGACACCAATCCCATGGTTTTAGGAGCTACCACTCCAAGGAAGCACCCACTCCCTAATCTAAGAACCTACCCAGATGTCTGATGCCGCTCACCAATTAGACTTACAAATTAGAGTATTATAATTTGATTACAATTATATGTTGCAACCAGTTTGCAATTGCACAATATTTGGCACCCCTCTTCTTCTACTCTACCTTTCCTCTTCTCAGTTAGTGCATTCTTTGTCTACCTCAAGAAGCTCTATATATTCTTTGCAACATCTGCACTATGCCTTTTGCAACTCACTTCTCACATAACTATTCCACTCATAGTGAAAAAATGATCTTCTATTTTGTATCCTTTTCACAGATCATCAGAGATTGCCTCGAGATTATCATCCACATACAAATTATCTATTAGGGTTTACTTGGTTTCTTCTTTGTCACACCACCTTTGCATCGAGCCTCGTCTACATTAAATTTGGATACATACAATTTGCTAAGAATAGCAATCTCCAAAACCCTAGGATCAAATATATATACATTTAATTTATTCCTTTGTTTATCGATTTGATCGTGATCTCAACCTCCTTGGCAATTTGTGTCACAACCCTGCATATCAAATTCCCAATCAATCTGGTTGCTAGAGTAGGTACACAAATTAAATTCATTCACTATGTCAGCTACCAGTCGAAACCCTTGTTTACATGAAATAGCCATTGAAATCTTCATCATTGAATCTGGTTCATTGATCTTTGTTATTTGCACCATGATCCTCTAGCTCTTCATTGATCTTGGCAACTTTAAAACATCACTATTAGATTAAACCTCTTTAAACTGGTGTTGTCAATCTCCATCTCATGACTATCACTTTACATCATTGAAGACAATTTAACATATCGGGATGAGACATTTTAGGGTCTCACTAATATTTACCTTTCTTCATGATACTGCTAACGAGAGATGTGGGCCCATATATCATCACAATGCAACTCACAACAAGGATGTGAATTGGTTTATTGATCAATCACCCTTTGCCATTTTTTTGTCACATGACACCATACTCCACCGTCACTCTATCAGGTCCCAAATTATTGGCATGTCGAAGGGACCAATCATTTCATCCTACTGATATTCACCCTTCTCTTTGATGAGGTGCTATCAATATTTTGAAGGGCCTAATCATCTAGTCTTGTCGATGTTCATTTGTCTCTTCAATGAAGTTCTATTGGAATGTCGAAGGGACCAACATTTTGGTCCTATCGATATTTGGCTTTCTCTCTGATAAGGTGATCTTACCATTTGATCATCATCATTCAATCTCCATCATTCCCTGTTGTCCCATGGGACTTAGCCCCACCAAAAACTCAACAAGTTGGTGTGCATCATCCAATCTCCAAGGCTTGATCTCCACCATTGATAAAGCTTCATCGCCATGTCGAAGGGACATAAAATATTGTCTCTTTGAAATCCCATGTCACTTTGATAAAACTTTGAGATGTTTCATGGAAGGGACTTTCCACCAGTTTAACTCGAGGTGCTAGGAAAGAGGGATAGTCAACCTATGCCCATAATGGCTTAAGTCACAACTTAAGCAATCGACAACTTGTAATAAACAATCAACATCAAAATAGACATTCTAATTAAGTGTCATCACTGTTAGATATAGGGTTTAACTAGTAAACCCTAAACCTTATCCAAGAGCATAAATGATTCCATTATGATCAAGTCTTGCATCCTCTAGACCTACACCACACATTTATGAGAATATATCAGAAAACCCATCTCAGATTTGGTCTTTGATTTCACTTCAAATGCCTGGAAGAATACTATGCAATTTCATAAACAATGCATGACAACATTCTAAGCAAATTTTGCAATCTTGTCCCACATCTTTCAGAATCAGATTTGTACCATGCCATGTCTCTCCTTAGAAATAAATGACATGATTTCCTTGCCAGGATCAATTCCATCTCACTCCTGATCCCCTTTTGAAATCAATGACAACAATATGCTAACAAAGTCAATATCATCTTGTTCTTCAAAAAAATTAGACCATTAAGGCCACTATACTTGATCAATTTCAATCATACTTTCATCAAAAGGATGATCTAAAGAATATTCACTAGGGTTGTTCTCAAGGTTAGGTGATAAATTAGTCATATGATCATTTTTTTCTAGATGATTTATAACTTTAAGTTGATTGTTGATCATGCTAAATTTGTTATCAAAATGAATTCTCTATAAGTACATCCTCTAATTTGACATTATTTTCTTCTCTACCCTTGTGCTAATCACCTCAATAATTCTAATTGGTGAAATTGAGGTAAGACGATTGATTTGGAACTTCTTCTCCTTTTATGTCGTCAAGTAAAAAGAAAGGGCATACAATCTAAACTAGCTAAGAAACATACTTCTCATTTGAAGAGTAGTCATCACTTAACCAATAGGGCTCTTTAATTTGATTGAAACTTGATTTACAGCCACATGAGAGTCAATAATAAGGTGAAGAAATTGTTTGAGCATAAGTTAAATTCTTTATCTATTTTATATAATTTATTAAAGTGTTATTTAGTGATCATTTTAAGAAACCCCCTATTAAAACATATAAAATCCTTGCAAATTTTTCATATTTTTAAAAAATAATAATTCATATTAGCAAAATTTTCCTTCCTTTTGAAAAATATATTAATTTTATTGGTGATTTTTTTAAAATCACTATAAATGTGTAGAAAATATTAGCAAATCTTAATGAAAAATAGGCAAATGCATTAATTACCATGGTGAATCCTTCCTTTAAAAAAAAATCATATGGAAAAGTAAGAGCCTAAGTGTGACAATGATTGACTAGTTTACGGTGTAGTGTTCATATCTATAATTCCTTAATACTTTAAATCAAACATTGAATGTTTTAAATCAGTCAGGTAAATTATTTTCACCACTATTGACTTTATTTATAATCTAACAGTTTGGGTTCTATTTTGTGGGCCAAAATGCACTCATAGAGCTCTAATGCTCGTGAGGCCCAAATGCAATTTTGGGCCCCATGGGCATTGGAGCTCTCTAGATACATTTTGGCCTATGAAATTTAACCCTAGCAATTATATTATAAATCTTCAATGACCTAGATACAATTTTGAACCCCACGGGCATTGCAGATTTGCATGTACATTTTGGCCCAAGAAATATTAACATCATTATTCCTTTACACATAGCATGCTAGGATTAAATGCAAACTGGTTTAATGATAGAGTGACTTACTTATATAAACAGGACATGGCTACTAGAAACAATATAATCCTTGACTCTAATACAAGCTATTGAAATTTTGATAGCATTTTAATCTATTGATTTCACATATTTTATGCTAAAATTTTACAAGGGAGAACTTGATTTGATGTATATGCAATTGAACCAAACATACTACAAAACTTTGAATTGTACTTTCCTAAGATGAATAAACTTGTAGAGAAGACAAATAAAATTATACGTTCATGACAACTAAGGAGGTGGTGAATAAAGGTGAGAAAACTTAAATATTTTGTTAAAATTTGTAACACGAATACAAGGTCAAGAATGATACAAAAAGACAAATGAATACACAGTCAAGAATGATAAAAAATAAATAAATACAAAATAAAAAATGATTTAAGAAAATGAAATCACCCTGAAGAACATTTGAAAGACCATTTTCACATAATTTACTTTCAATAAATAGAGGTATGCAACCCTCACTAACTACTTTATATCCCTTTCAACAACCAAATCACCGTCCCTTAGAAGCACCTTTTACCTTAAGTGCAAAGCTAGGACATGTTGGGGTCCATGGTGGAAGTGTTGTACATAGGGGCAACCATCACCAAAACCACCAAAACCAGGGTAGGTTTCGATTTTTCTAAGGAAGTTGGGATGTGGGGGTGGTTGTTACTTTACTTTTATTATGTGCCAAAATTTTCTAACATAGGCTCCATAAGGCCTATTTTCTTTACTTACATATGCCAATGAGGAAAGCTAGGCATGTATAGGAAGCATATATTAATTAGGTCGGGCATCTAACTGATGGAAACTTAATTAATATTTTAATTATCTAAAAATGGAAAGGACATGTGACCACGATAGGTATATTCATTTCACACATTAGGTAATAATATAAGTCGTGGTAATGAACTTTTTCTACTGTCCACTAAGTAACTAATGGCCGTCAAATCGCAGGTAACCGCCCACTGACATCACGTGTAATTGGCACTAAACCTCCTGTGTTTTAGCAATACTATTTAATGCGTCAGATGTTGACGCCTCCTGAGATTTGAATGGTCTACATGTCATGACGGCAACCGTCGCTTTCACGTTTATTGAAAGCTTTGCTGACGTGGATGAGTACTGTGTGGTAAACTCGTACACGTAAGCGTCGGGCCCACCGTGCCTGCATATTCCGTCACCTTCGCACAGAGTACGCATATTCTCTTGCGTTTTTCTTCGTTGATTTTTCTTGGCCTCCCAGCATGCGTATTATAGTAAATTCGCATTCACAGTCAGGGGAGTAGGTATTAGAATATGCATTAATACTTTTCGTTTTCTTTGTCTACCCCTTATGAGGGGTTATTCAAAACCATGGAACAAATATATGTGGCTTGGATTGGAGTTTGAAAGGCTGTGGAAATGATATATATATATGTATGTGTATGTTTATGTTTGGATAAAGTGGACTTTAAAGATTTTTAATAGTGTTTTATTGAAGGATAAAGTAGGTTTTGAAGGGATATGAAATTCTGATGCAATTAATAAAATATCAGTTAAATATAAGTTGTTTTATAGTAGAACAACAATACAATTGTAATAATAGATCAAAATTTGAAACAAACACATAGAAGATTAAAGTCTTCAAAGTTTATGTGGCTTCTAGTTCTTCTTTATAAAAGCTCTTGTGTAGGTCTACAAACTCTTGTACCTCCTCTTTTTGCATGAGTTTTCTTCTTACTGCTTGTTTAACTTGGATTGACTATATTCCTCTTACCATCCATTTGAGTAGTAGGGATCCTAGAGTCTTCTGTTGAATTCTTCAATTTATCACTTAGAATCTTGAGATCCATATCACTACTTTTTATTGTACATATACTAACCTCAATGGCCTTATTGAGGTTCTATTTTTTTATTTTATGTAATTTTTTGGGGCAACAATTCTAGTGGTATGATTGTCCTTAACCTGGTAGAGCTCTTTCTCAAGAACTGCAATTTTCTCTTTCCAATTGGCACATTGAAAACACTAGTTTGTTGACTTCAAGTACTATATCCCATATTTGAAAGATTCTTACCTCCTCCTTTGTGTTGGAACTCAATTTTGTAGTGATAATTTTTGCTTCAGTCCCTTCCTATTTGTGTGTCTTAGTAATGTTTGACCCATTGTTGATAATTGATCTAAAAGATTTCAAATGGACAATCTTGCTTAAAATTGTACCTTTGGTTCTTCTATCAACTTCCTCTTTTCATGTCTTAGTCAAGTACCCAAGCTGAAAAACCAAAAATGGGCCAAGTGTTGAAATGTTTGGAATTTCAAAGTTTTATGGTTGTTTATGCTAGATACCTTCCCCACTGATCCCAACTCTCCACTCTAATCCTTTTAAATAAATCAGCTAAGTGTTGTTTATCACCTTATTGGAGTTTTGAGGGTATCCATCCTTGCATGTCTTTCCTATTGATCCAAAAATGTTTCCTAAAAACCTTGTGAAATTGGCTAAGTTTCAAGAATGTCGACCTTTTGAGCTATTGGGGTTTCTCTTACCTTCCTACCATTCCTTGGCATCCCCAATCCCCAATGCTTGAAAGTCTTATAAAATCCTAAGTCCTTTGCATTTATCAGACTTTCAGAATTTGTTATGAAACAACTTGCATAATAATAACATAATATGAAATATGATGCAAATAATTTATAATAATATGCCACTTCAAGGGGGCAACCTCCTAATCCACTTCGAGGGATATACCTCCAATATTCTTCAATAAGAACACAATACTCAACATGATGATAATAACCTACCTATACCTCCTATATACCCTATATAAGCCTTAAGCCAACCTAAATAACTAAATATCAATATAATTATGATAATATGACTTAATTAAGAGTTAAGGTAGCCACAATCCAACTACTCATAACACTATACACATTATAGGGGTAGGGACATAACAAACTTCCACATCCATTCATCCCTTGGTACCTATTCCCTTGATTCATCGATTCCCCGTCACCCCAATCATTGACACATGGTATAAATTCCTCCCACCCCTCAACATTTGGTACTCCACCCATTTCTTTGTATCTCTTATCAAAGTTAGACTTTTAACCATTCCCTATCTGGTCACCTCCTTCCACCCTTGATAGTCCAAAGCTCTACCAAAGTCTTCCAAAATTCGCCCAAGGATTTATCAATTTCAAAGTTTTGGACTTTGTCTTACCTTCCTACTATCCCTTTCTTCCATGGTTCTTCAATAATTCATCTATCAAACTTTTAGAAAATCTTCATCCCTCCATCCCTATCCGAATTTTCATCCCAGTCATGCTTTCTTGAAAGTTTGATTCCCCAAAATGTTCCTTAATCCACTCTCAAATTCCTCTAAGTCTTCTAGAATTTTATTTTTGCACCCCCTCATCCCATTAGTAGCTTTCTCATTAAAGGCCCGACATCTAATAATAAAGATTTTTGTTTAGATATTGGAGGTGGGCATGCCTAAGTCATTGGTTTGATAGGTACACATATCAACAATAGCTCAATGGCCTAATTGTATATCAAAGCTTGAGAATTAGAGGTGTATGTTAGGACATCAAAATATTTCATGCTTCTCTCAAAGGTTTGATGGTTTGATGGATATGTGTTGAACCAATACTCCAAAAAAAATGTTTTCCTTTATTGAGGGTTCAATAAAATTATTGCTCAATCATCCAAAGGTCTGATAAATTACTAAGTGATTATTTTAAATTCTATAAAGGCCATACAACATAATTATCCTCTATCTAATCCATCAACTTGCATTAATCATGACTTCCCTAGCTACCAAAAGTAAATAAGATTAATTTTTATTTGAAATGTCCATTTTGAGTGAGATTCATCCAAACTGCAAATTTTGTAGCTGCTACATTGTCATGGATTAGGGTTTCAAACTAGATACATATATTTTATGTTCTCTACTCAATTCATAAGGGTTTAGTATTTTTTCTCAAGGAAAAAGAAGTGAACTAGTGATTTCTAGAGTTTCAACCATTGAAAGTTAGTTGTAGGAGAGTAGTGGAATTCATAATTAGCTGTAGGGGAGTAGTGAAATTCATTGAATATCTAGTGATACCATGATAAAATATGTTGTAAATTTAATGTCTCAAAAACCATAAGTACATTTTCAAGGTCTTTCACAATATTTTATATATTCCCTTCAAAATTCTAGTGTTGTGAATGTAAAGTTTGTTAGAGAATGTGACAACATTTCAAAACATTTACAATCATTGTAATAATATTTGATAATTTACATGTGAAAGTTTTTGCAGTTTGATTATGGATAACTAGGCATGTTATAATATGTGCAATATTTTCACTTGATGCATCCTTATGCTTAGATTAATCTTTCAATATTTTATTCTTTTTACTTGACTTTGCACCCATAGATAGACACCAGTTTGGAAATATTTTGATGCGATAATCCAAAATCAAAATATCAATCGGTAGTTTAGAAGTAAATCCTTCTTGTGCATCCATGACTAATGATATAACTAGAGAGTTATTCTTAAGTGAACATTTAAAAAACATTTTTATGTGGGCTATGTTTGCACAGTTATATCAACTATACATGGGTTATACACACAACCATTTTATCTTGACTTAGTGACAACATTTAGGGTCAAGATTGTAGTTGGTTTTGGTTATAGTCATTTTCATTGTCCATTTTATTTTATGTAAATACCTATTATATTATACCATTAGGGAAACCTTCCCAATTCTAAATTGAGTTCAAAGTGTAGGAGAGAAAACCCATTCTCATAAAGTTGACCTTAAACCCTTCATTCTTCTATTAATGAACCAATTTCATCCACTTGATGAAAACCCTAACTTTGTGAGTGAGATTCAGTTCTAGGAAGTAGAGAAACAATTTTGGGGCCCAATAATTTGAAGGTACATGAAGTTCCTCATTAAAATTCATGTCCATAATATAAATCTTATTATTAAGTTTATTAATTTCAATGAAAAACCATTTAATTAGGTTGTGTTACACATCAAAGGCATCATGAATAGTCAATTTCCATATAATGTGATTAACCACTTTATAAATATCTTATAGGGGATTCAAGATTATTGAGGAGCAAGGTTGAATCCTTAGGAGGGGTAGGATAAGGGTATTGAATATAAAGGAAGACACCACTAATTGTAGGTTTACTTTTCTACTTGCATTCATCCTATGGTATCCACCTTTCTTTGGAGTCTCTCAAATACTACCACAACTCATCTTATCAATTCCCCTTTTCATAAAAAATATTACCAATATGAGCTTAGGGATTCTATCTAGGGGAATTCATATTTTATCTTTATTCTCCCTTGCAAGCTCGTATCCTTTACTATAACCCTGCACATCTCTTCTCTTTTAAAAAAAATAAATTTAAATCTAACTTACCCTCACCCTCACTATCCTCCCAAGAATCTAACAAGGCTATAGGGTTGTCACTAAGTGGTTTATAACTATACTCTATGGAATCCATTACCATTTTCCTATTGTTATTACTTCTCTAGTGAATATAATAAGGACAATAGGCTCTAGCAAAAGTAACAATAAGTATGATCAACTCTTTGTGTAGGATAATCATCATTGGAGTCCTTTTACATTCATTCATGGAGTTTTTACAAGAAGATATCAAATAAAATGGGAGAGATACCAATCTATTATAATGAAATTAGTTAAGCAAGACAAAGTGGTATGAGTAGAGAGATTTAAACATGTCCTATATAGTGACATCCTAATTAAATGTACTACCACCTTATCCCATGGAGATTTAGAAAAAAAATTCTTGCATGTCCTAATTGAAGCTTCTTCAAGGCTTCTCTTGATTTGAGGAAGGTAGATATGACACCATCCCACAATCTTCTATCTTTGAATATTTTGTTATCAATAGTGGAAAGCCTAGTCACCTCAATAAGAAACTCCTCATTCACTATGAAATTCAACCCCTATATCACCACTCTCCTTTTATCCCATCCTTTGACAAAGATGTTAGATAAAGGGGCTCATAATAGCTATTGAGCTTCTCAAATAATTTCATTAAACCTTCATTAACCAACATTCTCCAAACCTTAGGATTCTACCTAAGATTGTTACAATTTATTGGATCAATTTTGTTCCTATCACCTACCATCTTTGTAACACAATAGTCAATTTCCTCATTACGCCAGAAAATTTCTATAGTATCCTTGTTGACCTTATTGAAAAAAAGGTTGAATCTAGAAAAAACTAGATAGAAGGTGTTAGATACCAAATGTAGAATGTCACCCAAATTGAAATGACCTTTTATAATGAAAATTATAACAAGGAACTCATTTGTTCATAAAGATAATTATTTAAAGTAATGACTACTAAGATCATTATTAGTAAACGTAACTACCTACAGTAAAAAGATATCATTACACTTTTGAGTTTTCAATAATATTATTCATATAATTTTTTTTTTTTTAATATATATTTAAAATCTATTTTTTATTTATTTGATAAATTAAAATAATTAAAAATAAATATCACAAATGTTTATATACTTTTTAAAGATTATTCAAAAACATGGACTACATATAATGTAATGCCCCGCCACGCAACCCTAGAGGAAGTTTCAATTCACTAAACAAGCGTACTAATTTTTTTTTTTAAAAGAAGTGAATTAAACCCACATGTTCAACTAAATTGACAACATCCCCTAGGGTTACATAACTGAGATTACTTAAAACCCCAATAACATACATCAACAAGAATACATTGAAAGTAAATAACACAAGTAATAACATTCAACATCATAGACAGAAACGAGATATGATAAAGCATTCATTTACATAAATCAATTACAAAGGATCTATTACAATCCTCATTCCCGGAATGAGTACAAATACATAAGTCTGATTATTACAAGGTCCACCTCATACACAAGAGGGGTAAAACAATATCATTACATTATGAGATACAAAATACAAGAATCCAAAAGCAAGACAAGTGAGATGTCCATCAAGAAGTCTCGCCACCAAGTACTGAAGATCAAGGGGACCCAACGGTTATGGTGCATGTTCCACCCAACCATGTGGTACCCGAAGGACCACCCCCCATGCTAGGAGATAGTAACCAAGTAACATGGACGAGAAACCTACCACCTCAAACCAAAGGTAGACTCATACTGATACAAACTGACTCAACCACACATATGCACAATAAAGTCAAAACTCTAATCATGGTTACATTGCTTCCAGACATAATATAATCAAGTGTGCTAAAGAAAATATACGCACAACATAAACACGGTGTTATCCTAGACAGAGTGTCATCACAAGGTTTGTCATGAGATATCCTCTAGGCATTCTTCATAGGCTCCGAAAATCTTGGTGGCCTCAACCGAATCCCGGCACTCATACTAACTCAAGCGGAATCAACTACCTCTCATAAGGACGAGGTAGTGATCTTGCCATTCCAGGCCTTCTCACTCACCCCAAGTCTAAAAAAACCCTTGTGCCTGTGAGTGAGGTTAACTTATCTTGGTTAATGTGAACTACATCCTAATATGCTAAGTATATTTACTTTAGTTTTCAGTTGTTACAATCACTTTTGAAGGTTTCCCGGTTTACCTCTTTGGGCTCCGGCCCCTAACAAAAGCCACTCTTCTAATTGGATAACACACTACAAAACTAACTCCAAGGGTTACTCAAGTGCTACGGAATTTGAAACAATAAACTCTCTCCAATCCTAGGAGGCAACACAAAGAATTCCACTCCAATACTAGGAGGATACAAGATAATTGTAACACTACCCAAGGGAAATCAAAACAATATTTTAACAAGGGAAAGACCCACGTTTAACTGGAAGACTTTACAACACAACTACTCAACAATCATTCGCAGAATATTCAATAAAAGATACATCATGGACTCATGCATTGGCAATGAAAAATACTACTTTTGGTTATTCTAAAACCATGTTCCTATCTAATGTTTTTTTCGCAGCAAATAGAATAATGTCATTCTAAGTTTACATTTGAAACAATAAATTTCCATAAAATAATTATTTTTCGCAACATATTCTAATCATGAGTAATACTAGACCCAACCAAAATTGTTTATCCAAGTCATTACGTAATCCTATCTTTAACAAGATATTAAATCCATATTTACCAAGAAAAACACCTCATATTAAAATTTACTAATCACTATTAAAACAAATACTTTTATCTTAATCAGAACGAAATCAATTACACAAGAAAATATTTAATTAACATTACATAAACCCTATATATAATATTAATTAAATTCTATACATATATATATGTATATTAAATATTTTATATATATATATAATATAGAAAAAAATACATATATTATATATATAAATAAATTAAATATTATATATAAAAACATATATAAAAAAAATAAAATTAAAAACAAATATAAAAGAAATTAAATAATATATAAAAATAAAAATGAAATTAAAAAAAACAAATATAAAAAAATTCATAAACCAAAAAAATAAATAACAAAAAACGAAACATTGAACACTAGCGGATGTGACAGTCCGCAGTACACCCACAGTCGGCGTACCCTACACCGGCTGTACATACGTATAGCGGTCGGGTCAATGGGGGCCGCAGTCCTCATTGGACAGTGCGTCCCCCATACGGGTGGCGCACTGCCCAGTGGGTACTGCGTACCCACTGTGCAAAAGAAAAGTGGGGGCCGAACCCCCACAAACATCAAAAAAAAAATTTATAAATAAATTTTTTTTTTAAAAGATTTTTTTTTTTGGGTACGATACGTATGCAGGTCGCACGACAATAATTTCAAACGCCCAAAACAAAATCATGACATAAAATTTATATTTTTGTAAATATATATTTTATGTGTATCATATTTAAAAGTATGATACAGGTAATATATATTTACATTAATATAATTTTATTTTATTTTTGATTCAAAATACTGGTGGAATTGAAGGAAAAATTTTAAAACCAGAACAAATTTTGACAATAATAAAACTTTTCAAAACAAGGATTAAATTCTGAATACCAAATGAAACCATTCCCTTTCCTTTGTGTTTTCAAAAATTCTAAACACAAGAAGATTGAAACAATGACCTGGTTTTCTCTTCCCCCATTTTCTAAAAGGGTTTGCATTTTAAAAACAAATAAATCTGAATATCAACTATTGGAGTTTAACCTAGGGTTTCTAGAAAATTCCCCATTTACAAATTTCTTCTCATTTAAACAAAATAGGTTAAACTAAGAGCAATAAAACAAGAAAATAAAAGAAAACCTGGTTATTTGCAGCCACAGGAAATAGCCAAAATTCTTGATGTAGAGTTTCCTTTGAGCTCCTCACAATTCTTTTTCCACAATGCAAAGAATTTCCAGCAAGCTTTGATCCAATAGCTCCACCTTCTCCATGAAATTTTCTCTCCTTTCAATTTAAATCTCCAAACAGAAAATAATCTTCAAAGCTTTCATGTGCAAACCCTCTCCAAAAATCTCATACCTGTGAAAAAAAAAAGGAAGAAGAATCCCCAAATTTTTCTGCCCTAATCTTATAAAACATCATTTCCTCAAAAATCCAAAATAACCTAATGCAACCCTAATTCACATTCAATACAAGAAAATGAATTTAAAAGTTAATTTCATTTCTCCTTTATTTGAAAAGGCCCTAATTTGACTTTAAAGAAAATTTTCAATTTCACATAATTCCCTTTTTGATTTAATTTAATATAATAATCAAATACACTTCCTTAATTATTATTAAATTATCTAATAACTAAATCCAATCCCTTGAGATTTAAATTTAATTAAAAAAAAAAATTAACTTTAATTAACTTACTTACAATTATTTATTAATTAAATTTAATCCCTTGGGATTTAAATTTAATTAAATAAATAATTTAACTAAACTAACACACTTTCAATTATTTAATAATTAAATTCACTCCCTTGAGATTTAAATTTAATAAATTAAATAATTCAACTTTAATAAACCTACTTACAATTATTTAATAATTAAATTTAATTAAATAAATAATTTAAGTTTAATTTCAATAATCATTATAAATATAACCAATGAGCATAACATTAAAATAATATAAAATAAACATTTCTTCCAGCCAATGCAATTTTCAAAAGAACTATTTAAAGGTTCAACACATTTCAAAACATAACATAACATCCAATAAGATACAACATGACTCAAACGTCAGAACGGACGACACACTAAGGCTAGGGTGTAGACCTGACACATGTTACCAAGCTACTATCTCCCATTCAACTTAACCGTTGGATCGACACGCTCAAACCTGTGGAACCAGGTGGAGTCGATGTCATGTACCTGCAACCTGTAATCAAATAATCAACATAATATATGCAGTATATAATTCACACCGTGAAGAAGAAATCTCGGAATCGCAGGGCCTCGCAAGTGAGTGATGCGAACCCATCTCCTTCACCAATACACTCATCAAAGACTGACACTAACATCATATCAATAGTTTCATAAATAATCACATGATAATTCTACTGTCAGCATTCATTCATCAAAGCATGTAAAATCAAATCAAATAATCACATCACATAGTAATAGTTTGTCGCTCAAGAGTAGCGATCAAAATATCATAATAAAATATGTCCAGTATCTCAGTAGCTGTAATCCAAGCAAAGCATAAACAACATGAAAATAGAAGCAAAACGAAGGGGTATTACATATAATTAAGTAAAATGGAAATTTGTAAAGAAGTTTTCCAAAAAAAAATCTAAAGAGTAATACAATTCTTTTATATAAACATAAGGTAACTTGACTATTAATATGCCTTAAGTTAAGTAGAATGCAGGGCCTTAAATAGTATTACTCATTTTAAAATATATGTTTTAATGTATAGCTTTAAAATATATTTTAATTTTTTTTAATATATGTTTATTTTATGCGATTTTAATTTATTTTTTATTTTTTAGTCTTATTAATTAAATTTTAAGATGAGATCTTACATAATTATTTATAAAAAATAATGATTACACATTTTAATTTATGATTTAATATATAATTTTTATATGAATCATTTTTGGAATCATTAAATTGTATAATTTTTTTTAATAATTTTGTTAATTTAAATTTATATAATTAATAAATTATAAACACTATTATTTATATATATAATACTTTTGTTGAAAAGAGCATAAAGTTAGAAATAGTAAAAGTTGATTTTATTACAAACAACTTCAAAATTATACTTGTCAATAAAGATATAAATAACTGCAAAATTATACTTGTCAATAAAGATATAAATAATTTATATTTGCTACATATAAGAATGTAGTTTACATGTCAATTTCATGTAAGGGAGGTAAAAGATATCACCATCATTTAATATTTTTTATTAAGATAATACTACATGCTTATTATATTTATAGTGCATAAATTGAATGAAATGAGCTTATTTTCTACATCATTAAAAAGTTATATATTTTTCTATTTTATTTTAATTTTATGAAATGTGGGTAGAGTTCACTCTCTTTATTTTATAATAGAACTATTATCAAAGTTGAGAGGTGCAAAACTTAAATATTTTAATGAGACTATAGTACATAACATATTAATCATATATCAAAATTGTTAGGATAAATGACATTAACCTTGCATTCCTATGTCATTCATATGTCTCCACGTTTCTTGAAATGTGTTCTAGGGGATTGAGAGGAAAAAAATTAAATATTGAAATATTGTAATATTTAAAGAGGTGATTTAATATTGGTGGAAGTTACATGGCAAAATGGAAAAAGTTTCTCTCCTTGACATCCACTTTGGGAATATGAAAGGTCATGTGTGGGACATCCAAGTTTGGAAGGAGTAAGGTTTTCCATTGGTGTTCCATCAAGAAGCTGAAGAGTCATTAGAGCATTTGGAAAGACAAAAGGTGGATTGGCTATGGGCTAGGCACCCATGTTGGAATCATGTAAATATTATTTAATATTTTATTATGTCTTTTGGTTGTCTAAAAAGGGGTGTGGGTTTTTGCACTTGAGTGGTTTCCATTGGAGTAATTAGGAACTCACTTGATAATTAATTAATTATTATGTCCCTTATTACTTTATTCACTTAAGCTCTAAACTTAAAAGTGTTTTTTTATTATTAGATTGGGCCAAATATAGGTTAAGTTGTCTTATTACATGAGATTAAGATATTTATCACAATCCAATAAAATCCTCATCTAGGGTTTACTTTTTTATTTTATAAGGATTGATATTTCATTGTAATTATTATCCAAGTATTTAATTTAATACAAAAAAATATCAAATACTTGTGTAGATCAATTTTTTTTCTCTTGGTTGCATAGCAAGTCAATCGCTTTGATCTCTCATTTGTGATAGGTGTTTTGGTTGCAAGTGATTTTTGAGAGCTGTGGGGTTCAACTATAAACTCAAACATAGTATCAAAGCACTAGACCTATGACTTCCCATCCAAATTTTGAGAGTTCCAATCTTGAGGGGAAGATTGGATCATTCTGAAGTGAAATAGGCATCATTGTTGAGTTTAGAATGACCAATATCTTTTTCTTGGTGTATTTTGGAGAAAAAATATGGGTTTTGTTCACAATCACGAAAAACCCCATCTGGGTATCTATTAGATGTTTCAGATACTGAGAATATCTTGCAAAAAATTCTACCAAATAGTATAGCACAACCATTTTCCCTATAGATGAAGTTTATTTTTTTTACCAAATCACATGTTATGCTTTTTTGGAATTAAAATTTATTTCTAGGTTTTATTGAAAAATCAAAATATTTTATGGGTATCTATTATTCTTTTCATGAAATGATATTTTTTTTCAAAAATAAAATTAGAAGGGTCATTTCTATTGGATATCAACTATAGCTAAATTTACCCTATTTTTCAAAAAATCATAAATTCAACACACAGTGTTGAAACTAGACAAACAAGATATCATCAAAAAGCTAGTTTTGAGAAATTTCTAGTGGTATAGGTCTTATCATCATATTTTTTGTTGGTTTATTTTATTCTCAGTCAAAGTCAGAACATCATTTTCTAATTTTGAGCTCATAACTTTTCACCCGTATCTCTGATTTTTGCGATTCCAATGACATTAGAAAGGTATTTTAGAGCTCTTTACATCCATTCATGCACTTTTTCCAAAATGTTCCCCAATTATATTTTATTCATCTTTTTGTGATTTCACATTTTTGTTAATTACTTAGATGTCTTGGCACCTAGAAAGGAATTATTTTTTGAGATGGATTCATTTGATCTTCTTTACATGCACTAAGGTTATATTAGTCTCTATTTTTTTCATTTTAGGAAGTACCATGGGTTTTTATATTTATCCTTCTATGGTCCTCCTAGAAAAGGATAACTATGATTCTTGGAAAAAAAACATCCTCACACATGTCTTAGATGGCTTGATCTTTACCTTATCTATATGGAGTCATACCTATACCAAAAACACTAGAGAGTTATCCAACATGGGGTATTATCAATGATCATGTTGTAGGGGTTATATGTTCTAGTGTTGATCTTGATACTATGTATGTTTTATCAGACATTGATTTTCTACACTCACTTTGGAATTGAATTTGGGTGATTTGCGGAGACCCTCATATCTCTCCATGCCCAAAGGATCCTACTACAAATTGTATCATACCTCGTGTAAATGCAGATTCCATACCCTTTAATGATCATAATTTAGAGGAGTTTGAGTATATCATAGGTCTTTCATGTTCCAATGGTTTAGAGACTTTTCTTCATGTTCCCACTCTTCAGATCAAGACTTCATCACAATCATTTTTTTTTCTCAAATAGATTGACATCACCACATCTTTGGAACTTATTGGTTTAGTGCAATAGGACATCTATCATATTCCAGACATAACTACTTGGGATTTGTATCTTAAAAATATGCCATCCTTGTTTGTAGAGTCCTATATTGTAGATCTAGAGGATTAATTTGAGGAAATTCATCTTCACTTTTTTGATAGCCACATCATCACTATGGGGCCATCATCTTTATCATCTTTGGAGCTTGTTCTATATCAGTCTTTACAAGTTTTTGGATTGAAATCATCTATTTTTGACAAGTGGAAACTTCAATGATTTTCAAAGGCACACATTGTTTGGATTTGTAATCCTGATTCTTCCATCTTTCAAAATTGGCTTCTCCAATCACCAATGGATCTATTTCTTCCTAAGGGGAGAAATCTTGTTTATAGGCAGTGGATTGTATTCTATCTTTAGGCATTCATAATTGGCACAAGAGCTCTTTCTTTATGGGGGATTCATATCCTCATTTTCTCTCTCCTGTTGGGGAGACATCTATTGTACTTGTGTGATAGAAGCAATCCTTGGGAGGTCACATTGAGTTTTCCTTCTACTCTTCTTTCACTAGTGAAGTTATTTATTTTTATCTCTTTTGGAAAGGATTTTTACAGTGTGGTTTTCTCCTATTCTGTGGTTGTGATAAATTCATTTTTTATACATGGATACTTTATCAAGCCTTGTAGTTGGGATCCATCCATGCATTTATCATTACATTATTCATCAAGGTTTTTAAGATTTTCCCTAAGTTGGTCTTAAAGGGGGTGTTGGAGTAATTAGGACATCACATGATAATTAATTAGTCATTAATTAATTATTAGGTCCCTTATTACTTTATTCACTTAAGATAAAATAAAGAGTATTTTTTATTATTAGATTGGGCTAAATATAGGCTAAGTTATCTTACTTCATGAGATTAGGACATGCCATAATTTAATCAAATCCTCATCTAGGGTTTTATTTATCCTTTTATAAGGATGACCCTTCATTATAATTATTATCCAAGTATTCAATTCAATACATAAAGCATATTAGGTGCTTGTGTGGATCAATCTTTTCTCTCTTGGTTACATAGAAAATTAGTTTCTTTAAGATCTCTTGTTTGTGATAGGATTTTTGGTTGCAGGTGGTTTTTGGGAGTTGTGGGGTTCAACTATCAATTCAAAATAGTTTCATGCCTCTTGTTTTAGTTTACCATTTTTGGTTTTACCTCCCACAAGTTTTATAAATTGGAACCATTGGATGGTAATATTGTGTTAAGTTATTACAAGTATCAAGGTGTTGCTAGATTGATTAATAGAGATCAATAGTGAAGTGTGTTATTGTGTAACTCTCATTTTAAGATTAATAATTAGTCGATAGGCTTCTTATTGTGGAGTTTCCAATCCACAAGAGCCTGACATACCTGTCTCACACCTACAAAACCATTTACTCATACCAATAAACCATGTCAGGCCGACGACAAACCATTCTTTGATGCTCTATTTATGATTTTTTTCAGGGTCATCACCGATGGGGAGAAGTAGTCAGATGTTACCATTCACTTTATATGGCACTTGCTCACAATTAATATTTTCATTTGTCTCCAGCTCAAGATTCTAGGAGATCTAAAATCTTGATATCTTTAGATCTACTTTTCGTGTTTATTGTGAGTAGATTGAAGCATTGACTGTAGGGAGATTGAGAATGATTCACACAATTAATGATTTATGCAATTACTGATGTTTACAGATTTGATTTCCCCTTTAGAATATTTTTTCATTAATGCATTCATGTTTACAGATTTGATTTGCCCCTTCAAAATATTTTCTCATCAATACATTCTTTGCTATTAATTTTCACTGCCTTTCATCTCCGTCTCTAAATGTCCATAAATATGTTGAATAAAGAACTAAAAAACAAGGCACCAAAGCATGTATTTGAGAACTTCCAAGCCTACGATTGGTGGGTTTATGGAAAGGTTTCAAGAATTTCAAGTAAATACAATTAGTAGCCATAAACCCATGGATCACGACCTATTTGAAGATGTATTTCTACTTAGTCATATGTATAGTATTTTCCACTTTCTCAAACTTGTATAGAATCTTGAGGTGAGTCACTTACGATGGTCTCAATGAATTTTATTTCTTTGGAATCTATACTTATTGTTACATTTTTTTTTTGTGTTTTATTTCACTCTAATTTTTTTTACCCTAATTACTTGTTCTTAAACCTTCAATGTATGTGTGAATGCATAGTTTACAAAACTTAAATTAATCTTTTGTATGATATTTGTTTAGGGGAGACCATCAAATTTTCAATCTTAGCCACTCCGCCTTGTATCCTCTTGCCTTTTGAGGAGACATTTCTTTAAACTAGCCTGTCTGTGTGGATGCCCTATTTACCTATTTTTATTAGGTTTTCAGGGGCCTTCTTTTTAATGAAAATGGTAATACCAAAGAGAGTAGATTTTTGTTTCATATTTCAAGCTCTATTTTTATGTAAAACCTTCTCATTATAATGCAATGGATATTAACCCTTTATTGCTTACACTGGTGGCAGAGAAATATTTAAACGAAACATTACTATTTTTGGTTATTAAAGGCAGAACCATAAAACAATTATTACTACCAGTTTCAAGCTGCTTTACCATGACCAAATCCTTATAAGGCAATGGATGTCAACCCTCCATTCCTTATACCAGTGGCGTTGGAGATTTTTGTGTTTTAAGTGAATATGTCATTGCAAAGGTATTTTCTGATGGGATCATTTCTTATAATTTTATTTTGAAGTGTAACACATGTAGCAAGGACCTAGTTTTTATTTTTGTCTCACCATTATTTTTTTGAGAAAATTTTCTGGTAAAATAATACCAAATTTATTTATAATTTTGATTTTGAATCTATGTGTTTATTTCAAACCCCAAGATAGGAAGGGCCACATTTGCAACATCCTTTTGCTATTGTTAAGCACAATAGTACTACTACAAAGAGAAAGAAATTCCATAGAACATGGATGGCACATGAGTGGGGCAGGTTTTCTTAGGTAAAGAAGCTTGTCCATGTCTAAATAAATTGTTTCACTTTTCCTCTCATTATTCATTCCATTGGCCTATCATAATTTATAATTTAGCACATCACATGTTTGTAATGAGGATTGTATTCCATTTATGCATTTGATTTCATACCCATGCCAATTCCCATTTAGTTTTGGTATCAATTTGATTAAATTCCTTAGAATAATTACAAACTTAAAAGTGTACTGAGTTTTGTTCATGGATAAATATTGACACCAACCATACTAATTTAATGTAGTTGAATTAAATGCTTGTTGTTTGCATTTAATTAATTATCCTATATTTATGGAAAAGAGATTATATTCCCTTACAATTATATATGTCAATCCATAAATACACATACATATACACATATAATATATGCATGTGTACATGTATATTTGAGAGTTGCCATACCTAACATGTTTGGAGATTTTATGTTGCTTTAGTGAATGGCATAGGAAACTACAAGGAACGTCAAATCCCATCTACACATTATAAGTTACAAATAAATTGATCACAATTTGAAATCATTCAAGAGAGAATTTGTGCATAAATTCTTCATTATTGAATTTTGTGTAGAAGTTTTTATGAAGGCTTTGGTGATTTGAAGTGAAACTTGCAACTACAATATCTGATAAAAATCCACTTCCAAATATACTTTTGATGGATGTTCATACCCTCATCCAAATCTCCAATTCACACACAAGCACAAAGGGTGCTTTCAAAGGTTGGGGAGTTTTTCTTTACACTCACTGGTTGCATTTGCTTGAAATTTTCTAAGGACTTTTCAAAAAAAAAAACCCATTTTGAATATATCTTACAGTCGCGACATTCCATGATATCACATTTCTTTGAGGCATTTTTGGAAACAATTTACTTGCCTTGTCTATGCTTCTGCATTTTCATGTATGTCTGGGAGGGAAATTGTAACTACAACATATGACAAAAAAAATACTATTGTTATGCTTTGATGGATGTCCCTTTGTTATTACTAGATATTTGATACATTGCACATTCTTATAATGCAAGCCTATTTTTTAGATTGTTTCATTTAACATCACCAATATTCTCCACATGAACATTATCCTTATTTAAAATGGTGGAAATGGTTCACATCTCTCAGAACAATTTATCTTGCAACAATCTTGGAGATTAATTTAGATGTAGTGTGACTATCAAAACATACTTGAAGGTTCTTAACAAATATAATAGTTGTACCAATGACCATGTTTAACATACCAAATGCAATTGCTAGATTTTCACTATGGTGGTAGATAATTTTTTATTTTTTCTTCTATTTCGCATTAAGTAAAAGTCTTTGAAATTTGGAAATATTTTGTTGCTTTCATTTTCCAAGCCAATTTCTCCAATTTTACATATCTCTCCCATGTTTGTGTATGTGATCTTTCTCCTACACAAAAAGCATGTACCATTTTACGGCCTTCAATCCAACTACATCCAGGTATATTTTTAATTCCTCTATCTTTCATCAATCTCTGTACTATCTGAACCTCACCACACCTACCCGCTTTTGCACAGATCTTTTAAAGAACATAAGTTACAAAAAAATTTAGGATCCAACTAAACAAGAAGTATTGCAAGAATAACCAACCTATATTCATATATGATCCATAGGCACCAACATTTTAACTAGCATCTTAGTAATAATATTTAGGGTGTCCTCAAGATAGAAAACATAGGAACGAAGGTCAACCATGCACACCTAATGATTAACTATATATGTAATGCAATAAGGGTTACTAATGTGTGAAGTATGTGCAAACCTCATCCACTAAACTTGCATGACTGTATGCATATAGAACACAAGCAAATCTTACAATGTCTGTGTTCCAGAGTGCTTCATTAATTCAAATATTTTGAGAGCTTCCTTGCATAATCTATTTTGTGCACATTCTGCAATCATATCATTTCATTCCATGAGATGACATGTCTTTGAATCATTCTATCAAAAAATTTAGGTGTATTATCTATGATTCCGCATCTTGCATATATAGATCTACTAGATCATATTTAACTATAAAATTTGACAAAAATTCCTCTATCAAATAATGTGTAGATAGGTTTTGTCACATTCATTTTTACACCCTCCCTTCTTTTCCTAAGATTCAATTGGCCATAACACTCTGACTAGATATACTAACATGTGGCTACTTAGACTCTCCATGGGAATCTATTTCTTTAAAAAAAAAAAAGAATTCGACAAAATTATGTAACTAATAATATGATACAATGACTCTTTATATAAATCAAAATTCATATTTGTAATCAAAACGAGTATATATTTATATTGTTATATAAATAATTATATAATGTTAAAAAACATTTAATTTTTCCCTTGACTTTCCTATCAGTGTATCCCTTGAACCTCTTATAGGTGCAAGTGCTAGTATAATTTCCCTTTCTTCTTATGTGTCCATTTTTTCTCAAAAGGGTTTCTCCATGTAAATTCGGTGTCACATTTTGTTTGCTGATTTTCTATTGTTTTGAATGTGTAATCAAATACATAAATTTGATTTGGTGATATTATTTTTATATTTGAATTCACTTCCATAATTTAATATTGCAACTTTTCTTCACCTTATTTTCAACATTTGGTATTAGAGTTGATAGTTCTATTGAGAGAGGGACACCTTTCTCTTAAGTGTTGAAGGTTTTTTGGCTATAATGGGAGAATTTATTTTATGGCATAATACAAATTTGTGAAGAGGATTGTATATCGTGGCTTCTACCTTTCACTATGATATTGAAAAATTCAATGGCACAGGTTATGAGATGTAGAAATTGAAAATAGAGGATCTCTTGGAAGAGAGATTAATGGTTTCTAGTTTCACAAGAAATTAATTCTACTACATTGCTTAATGAATATTAGAAAAAATTAGAAAAGAAGGCACGAGGAAAAATTTGGTTATATCTTATAGATTTCACCCTCTTGAATTTCTCCATAAAAGACACTATATACAAGTTGTGGAAGAGGAAGGGTGATATATCAAACTAAAAAATTGTCTAAAAAGTTGTATCTCAAAAGATGGTTATATTCATTAAAAATGAAATATGGTGATTCTATTATATACCACTTAAATTATTTTTATTTGATTATAAGTTATCATGCATCAGTAGATGTTAAATTAGAAGATGAAGATAAATGTCTCTTGTTTCTTTGTTATTTTCTTAAATCTTGGGAAAATCTATTTTCTACCATAAGTAGTGGTAATGTAGAGCCAAGGACAACATGATTTTCATACTTATTTTAGAGGATATGAGGACAAAGTCTATAAAAATTGGCTCCCAAGATATCTTGCATGTGTGGCATAGGTCCAAAGAGAAAGGGCCTAAAGGAGATAAAAATAGGGATAAGTCTAAAGGACATTCTAAAGCCTCTGAAAAGAGTAAAGTGTTGTAATTATGGAAAAAGAGGACATAATAAGAAGTGTAAGAACAAGAAAATGAATGCCGATTACTCCACATAAAAGTTCTTTGATGATGATTTTGATGCTTTGTTTATTTCATCTAACACTATTAGAAATGGTTCTTGGCTTATTGATTCATTTTTCTCCTACTATATGATTCCTCACAAGGAGTAGTTTACTTCCTACAAAGCATATGATGGGGAATATATTTTCCGGGTGATAACAACATAAAGAAGGTTATTGGTAAGAGAAAGGTAAAGTCATGTTTCAGTGATGGGATGATTGAAACCCTTGACAATGTTTTGTATATTCTAGGAATTATGAGAAATTTAATTTTAATATCTATGTTGAATGATTTTGAAATGCATACATGACATTTTATAAGTCTAGTTGCATGTTGGCAATAGGGATTTTAGTGATATCTAAAGTATCTTGGATATGGACTTTATTTAGGCTAAATACATCTAATTTTTGTAACTCCACCAATGTAATTGGCACTAAAAATGCATGTATGTTGTGGCACCATAGATTGGGTCACATTAGTGGAAAATGTCTTAAGACCATTCTTAATAAAAATTTGGTTGATGGTATTTTTGATTATTCTTTTGACAAAAAATAATTATTATGAGCATTGTGTCTTTGACAAACACAATAGATCATCATTTCAAAATGGAACTAATAAGGCAAAGAGATTATTAGAGACCATTCATTTAGATGTATGTAGACCAGTGGATGTTGATTCTTTGGGTAAACCTTGGTATTATGTCTCGTTCATTGATGATATCTCAAGATACAAATGGATTTATTTTATGCATTCTAAATATGAATCTTTCACTTAGTTTAAGGAATTTAATGTTTTAATTGAGAATCAATTAGATTATAAGATAAAAGTGTTGAGATTTGACAATGGGGGTGAATATTGTTCTAAGGAATTTGATGAGTTTTGTAGGAATGTATGTATTGTTTTATAGAAGAATACTCCTTACAATCCTTAAAAATATGGGGTAGCAAAAATAATGAACTGAACCTTGATGGAAATAGTTAGGATCATGTTAAGTGGTGCTAACCTTTCTAGATGATTTTTGGTAGAAGTTGTTGGTACTGCTTGCTATTTGATTAATTGATCTCCTTGTTCAACTCTTGTTGATAAAAATCCTTATAAAGTGTGAATAGGTATAAAGCCTTCTATTTCACACTTAAGGATCTTTGGTTTTGAGAATTTTGTTCATGTGCCTCAAGAGAAGTGATCTAAATTGGATCCAAAAGCACATAAATGTATATTAATTGGTTATTGTGAAAACATAAAATGCTTTAAGATTTAGAATCATCTAACTAATAAATAATATTTTTCAGAGATGTGAATTTTAGGGCTTTAGATCTTACTTAGGAGAAGAGCAACCAAAGGAGAAATAAAAGACAAAGATAATTCACTTTAAGACAAATATTGAGAAGCATGAAGATACGGATGTGAAAGAACAATCAGATGGATCTAAGTATGGAGAAGAAGAAGAGGGTCTAGAGAGTTCAAAGTATGTGCAAGATGAGCACATTGAAGAATAAGAACATGCATATCCAATTACTCCTACCTTGAGGAGGTCTATAAGGAAACATAATCCAATTGACATGTATAACCCAATATATTTCCATTGTGTGGTTTTCTTTGTTGAGTAATGACAATGCACCTAGATCTTTTAGGGAGGCTCTCTCTTTAGATAAAAGTTAGTCTTTGTTGTAGGTCATGTAGGAGGAGATGATGGATTTGGATAGTTGTCACCTAAGATACTATTAGTTTTCCCAAATGAATAAATACCATTGGTTGCAAGTGGGTATTTAAAAATAAATTAGGAGTAAATGGTTAGTTAGATAAGTACAAGGCCAAATTGGTGGCCAAGAGCTACTCTCAAAGAGAGGGAGTTGATTTTGGTAAACTTTTTTCTCTTGTTTCTAAATTGACTTTAATTAGACTCCTATTATATATTGTTGTTTCTTGTGATTTTAAGATAGAGAAAATGGATGTTAAAACTAATTTCTTGCATGGGGATCTTGATGAGGAAGTTTATATACAATAGCCTGATGGTTTTGTTTTGAAAGGAAAAGAAAAATTGGTTTGCAAGTTAAAGAGATCTTTGTATGGTTTGAAGTAGTCACCCAGAATGAGGTACTATAAGTTTGATGCTTTTTCATTGGAGTTGGGTTGCAAGGAGGATTATTGTGTTTATATTAAGGTTATTGATGTTCAAATTTGTATTATTGTCTTATATGTTTATGACATGTCTATTGATAACAATGAGGTGATGCTTAGGAAGCTCAAGACAAAAAATTCTAGCATATTTGATATGGACTTCCAGAGGCTAAAAAATATATTATTGAGATGAAGATCAATAGAGATAAAGGTCATATAAAGCTTTGGTTAAGTCAAAGTAAGTATGTTGATACCATTTTGTAGCTTGGTATAATATGTACATGACTATAAGCCAGTTAATATTCTATTTTTGGTTTGTACTATGTTGATTTTAGACACATTTCCTAATTCTAATGATTATTTTAGGAGGTAACTAAGGTTCATTATGCTATTGTCACTGTTATTTTAATGTATGGAATGATTTACACTATACCAGATATAGCCCACGTAATGGGAGTTCTAAGCATGTTTATGTCTAACACTAGAAAAGAGAATTAAAATTGTGTTAACATGGTATTTAGATATTTGTGAGATATTATAATTACTCTTTGTTTTATCATGGTACTAATGATGTGGTGAAGTCACTAGTTATACAAGGATTTATTGATGTAGACTGGGAAGGCGACTTGGATAGTCGAATATCCACTTGTGGCTATGTATTTACCTTGTTTGGAGGTGCAATGAGTTGGATGAGTAAGAAAAATCCTATAGTTGTATTTTCTATCACTGAAGTAGAGTATATGGCTACAACACATGCCTCTAAGGAGGAAGTATGGTTATATAAACTTGGTAATTGCATTGGTTTTAATTATAGGATAATGAGGATTGTATGTGATAGTCATAGTGGTATTTATTTGGCCAAACTCCTATGTATCATGTTTGTAATAATCATGTTGATGTTTAATATTGCTTTGTGTGAGAAACTATTGAGAATGGTAAGCCATTTATTGAAAAGTTTGAAACTTTGGATAATGTTGCAGATTCTCTTATGAAGCCAGTGAGCACAAAATAAGTTATCTTGGTGTAGGAAGGTCATGAGCCTTGATCATTGTACTTGATTTATTAATTGTATCTCTTGGATGCAATTATAATGTATAATGTCAAGTGGGAGAATTTTAGGATAAGTGACATTAATTTTCCAACACTACCACAACCACCTGTAATTGAGAATGCCATCATTCTGTGCAACTAGACATACTGCCACAAAACATAACTTATGAATCTAGACTTGTAGAATAGCTGAACACTAGAAAATTCAAGAGAATATAAATAAATAAAATATAAGTGGGTGATCCCACATAAGTGGTTAACAATTTGAGAGAGGAAGGAAAAATCAATTTTTGACCCTCCCACAAATTGAAAGGGTTCAATCTAACCTAAAGGTTCAAGCGAACGACTAAATGGGTCGAGAAAACCATTGGGTTCAATCAAACCCTAGGGGTTAGATCAAACCCCTTGATGTTGGCTAAAAAAATAATAAAAAAAGGGGTTCGAGCGAACCCATGTTTGCTCGAACCCCCCAAATTAGGATTAAAAAAAAAAACCAACATTCCGCCATCGTTTTCATTGAGCATTCAAGCAAACTCTGTGGATGGTGAATAGAGACTAGGGCAGACAAAATCCCAGTGAATATTCCATCACCCTCAATATTCCACCACCCTTAGCTCTCGGTGAACACAGGTTGGTGAAAATTGTATTTGCTTGAAAGTTTTTAATCCCTAAAAACTGGTTGTAGAATTTGGCTTTACAACTGCCAATTGCATTTGCTTGAAAGTTTCTAAGCCTTCTTAACAAATCCACTTGCGCATATCCTTCAATCGTGGTGTTCCATGATACCACATTTCCTCAAGTCAGCCTGTAGCTATGCATGGGCTTGGTCTATGCTTTCACATTTTGCATACATGTCAACCAAGGCAACTTCAGTTTCAACGTTTGATAAAATTCCTCTATCCTTATGATTCAATTGATGTCCATACCATGGTCCAAGCCCTAATTTGGATTTACAACTACCAATTTCATTTTCTTGAAAGTTTCTAAAGCCTTTTCAAAAAATTTGAGCCGTCCATACTCTACAATGGCCCTCCATACCCTATTCCAATGCTCTCATTTTGGTGCAGGCGCGAAGGATAATGGTAGTGGAATTTGGATTTACACCTGCCAATTGCATTTTCTTGAAAGTTTCTAAAGCCTTTTCAAGAAACCCATTTACACCTGCAACTGCATTTTCTTTAAATTTTCTAAAATATTTTCGGGTATGTGCAGGATCATGATGGGCCAAAAAGTGGCGATATGTAAGCCATATGATGGACCATGTGGCTGATGACTTTTTTTTTACCCAAAATTGATGAAATGAAAAGGGTTTTTAGAGGAGATTCTCATATTTCCACCAATATAAATTATTCTTTACTTTGAATTTAATAAATAATTATTATTCATTTTCAATTAGAATTACGAATAAAGTCCTCATTGATGGGCTGATTGAAAAACATCTATAACTTCCAGATGGTATCATATTTTTTTAATCCGAAACATGCGTCACATTCTATGCTTCACATACTATAGTATTAAAAAAAATAAAATTGAATTTCATGAATTTTTGACCAAGTTAAGGTGGTTAGACAAACGAGTTTTCATATTTTTTAAAAGTTGTAATAAAAAAATCATAATTAATTATTTACTTGGAAAAAAATTATAAACAAATATGCATCACATCGGGACATGAGTCCTCTACTTATACCTAAAATATTATAAAAAAATATTATCATTTTATTGTGGTTAGGGTGGTCAGACAGACACCTACTTCTTATTTTTACCTTGAAATTTAAATACTACTGCATTGAAATTTTAAATTTTCACCAAATAGATTTTAAAAATAAAAATAAAGGTCTAGTAGTTTAGAAACTACATTCAATTTGCTACAAATTCTTTTTTTACATTTTTTTCAAATAATATAGATAACTTATTCAAATTTTTATGTCAAGTTGTCTAACTCTGATTTTTTGTCTTTTTATTGCCACTTAAGGGCATGTTTTTTCCATGGTGATCCTGCACATACCCTTTCAATAAATCCATTTTGTGAATATCTTGCATTCGGGGAATTCTATGAGAACGCATTTCTTCCAGGAATTCTATCAAACAATTCAGGTGCCTTGTCTATGCTTCCACATTTTGTATACTAATTTTTACTAATGTTTTATGCTTATTTCAATAGTATGGTTTATTTATTCTTTAAAATGGATTGAACATTAAATGTTTAATTTTTTGAGTTAGTTTTGATTCTTAAGTGGTTTGAAAAAAATAATCTAGGTTCTCAAACTAAATACGTGTTGCTCCCAACGTAGTTTTTCCATGCCATTGTCATCAATTTATGTCCCCAAGATTTGGCATCTAAGTAACCAAGAGTGTTACCTTTTAAGTTTCAAATTGCATTTCAACTAGTTAAATTAATTGATTGAGTGTAAATCAACTAGGGAGTCTAACAATTTGAGTTACATTTCAATTAGTCAAGCTAACTAATTGAATTATATTTTGGTTGATAAAATCCCTTATGAAATTCAACCCCCTTTGGAACCTAGCATTTTTGGCATCATTGTCAAGGACAATGTCAAGGACCTAGAGACTACAAATTTTACCATAGGAACAATACTTCAGTGATAAGGATTGGTTAATGGTAAGCATTTCCTAGTTTTATTCCGAAACCTACTATTTAATTTAAATAATCTTAGAAATGCATGAAACACAAGTGTGATAATAGAGGTCGAGTGTAATATTGAAAGAGCTTTGGCAAACAATGGTCCCATATATTTTGAGTTCCTCATTACTTTTCCTATGGACAAAACCCCCACGAAAAATATTCCACATTCTAATTTAACTATTTTTCATAGTTTAAGTATTGAAGATCCTTATATTCTTATTTTGAGCTTGATGTACTTTGTAATAGTTATGATTACCACATTGGCACATTGAAAACATTGAAATTGCTTCCAATCACTTTGAAGGATGTTGCTTTTAGATGGTTAATGGAATTGGGATCTAGAACACAATTGACTCATGGCATATCAATATGTCTCAAAGAAGTATCATATAAGGCAAAATATTTCATATGGTTCAACAAGAAGATTACCTAGAGTAGTTTATGTTCAGTCATCAACACTATTGACAACATAGACTTGAAGTTGATTCAAAACAATTTAACTTATCATGTTACTTGGGAATACACACACTTGTAGGTCCATATTGAAACTATTTATTGTCTTATAACTTGGTGATTCCTCTTAGCTAGTAAATCCACAAATTTCACATACTAAAAGTAAAAAAAAATTAACCACAAATTTCACATGGAATTTCTCATGTATTAAGCTTGGACTTGGTAATATAGGGTGGGAATTTTTTTAACATGTATATAGTACATGGAAAAATTATTTAAGAAATAAAAATTGAGATTATAATCTCTTGAAGACACTTTACATAGCATGACAAGATGGTGGTACACCCACAAACCTAATATCCCAATTGGGAAGATATTTTTGGTCCTTATAAGAACCAAGTACTTATCAAAAGGAGATTATAAACCCAATCTAAAATATTGTGACAAGATGAAACTTGAAATAAACCTTCAAATTTGCATTACAAAATGGATAAATAGAAGAGAATATGATGAAAGTCTTTATAGGTACCAACTTTTCTATTGGACATTAGATCACCTATTGCAAAAAAGGGTATATTTTAACTAAGAAAAGAGAGGAGGAAAATCAACAATTGGATGATGGGATAAAATAATTTTGTAAAAATTTTACATTCCATTATATTGACAAGCTAATCCACAATGTACTAAAATGAAGCACATTATCATATTTACATAGTAGAAATTTAGTCCTTCACAAAGAACATTAGAGTATATTGCCAAAGGAGACAAGCATTTGGAACTTGATTTAAAGTGGATGGATAAGGTTGAAACACCACATTATAAGTTAAGTGGTGCCTCTAAGAATAAATTATGGAATCCAAAGGAGAAGAAAATCCTTAAAACTTAAAAAAATATAAGTTGAAGATTGGGATTTTATGAAATAGCCACTAATAATGCACTAAAAAATAAATATTTCAACATGAACCATTTGAGGACTAGAGAACAAAATATAATTTTAGAAGGAACCCTAAGATGGAAAAAATTGGAGATTAATGGGATGAAAGATAAGTGATGCAAGTGGAAAATTTAAAAAAATATGATTTTTTTTTTTCCTAGAATATTTACTAACCTAAAAGGTATAAAAGAAGTGGTAGGAACCATGCAGATAGAACTAAAAGAAGTATCCAAACCATAAAGGAAAACAAAATATTAACTTTTAACCTCAATCCATACTATTTTGTATTTTCATTAAGCTATTTATTCTAACAATTTAGGCTTTCCTATTGTCACTACATTTGACACTTGGCACAACTCCTACGTGTTATTTTTTTATACATGTGCATCATCACCATGCTCAAATAGAAAAAGAGTTTTTCTATACCCTTTTTATTTGTGACCTATATTCATCTCTCTTTTATTTTAACTTATCATGTTACTTGGGAATACACATACTTGTGGGTCCATATTGAAACTATTTATTGTCTTATAACTTGGTGATTCCTCTTACCTAGAAAACCCAAAAATAGTACATGTGCATGTATCTCTACAACTAGTTAGAATAAGGTGGGTTGTATGCTAAAGTAGTTTTATGGTATGAATCATAGATATAGTGGTAATGTGTGTTTAACTAGTTTAATCTTAGGTATTAAATAAAAGATGAATCTATCTTTTGTATGGAGGATCACATGAAGTTATTCAAAAGTAATTATGGATATGCAAGTTCCTTATATTTTAGATCTTATCAAGTACTAAAAAAATTAATGGTGCAACAAATTCATATTTTATTTGTATTAGATAATTGGTGGTTGTGGTTGTATGGCTTGAATTCCTAGGAAATTTAATGTCACCACTTTTCTATTAGCATGAGGCATCCTCATCCTCTTCCCATAGAGAGAATTTTCCAAACATCTATAGTTGAAAATTCATAGCCAAAACTCAACATACTATAACACCTAGTTGGAATCAACTTAGTCATCCCACTAGCTCTAATAATCAAGCTCATAATTATGTTTTACCATGTTTGTGATTTTACTATCCACTCTCTTCAATCTTGGTGAAGACTGAGAGAGCTTATCCTTTTTCAAGGTGTATATTCACTTGATGACTGCATTCTCTAACTCTTCAAAAAGTAATTTGGCCTTGTATGAGACAAATATAAATTAAGTCTCGAGCCAAAGAAATATTCTTAAGTATTTTTGAACTAGAAGACCTTCCTCTTCTAGGGAGAAATTATCTATGATTTCCTCCTCTTGATCCAACACCTTTGGTTTTAGTTCTTCCTTTTTATCCACTCATGGCTCTCCTATTAAAAGAAATAAATATTTTATCCCTTAGGACAATGTTCACCCTCTCATACTTGTCAATAGATATGAGTTACTAGCTACTACTATGAAGGAAATTCCAATGTTGAATAAGGAAGGATTTGTCACTCCAAATTAATATATCAAGGATCTTACTAATGGGTGCTCATTGCACCATGTCATTGATTAAATTATGGCTCTCAAAATATTTTCCACCTCCTTTAGAGGCAGGGTGATGGATTCATTATGTGTCAGGTCAAATTTATAATCATTTGAAGATGGGATGTCTTGAAAATAATTTTATATGAATACTTCAAATAAAGAGGAGATTTTATATCATTATTGAAAATAATCTCCTACATTAAGCAAGCCCCTATCTAGTCCTTCTTTAACTTTAATATTTTGGTCTCATGTTCATGAGAAAAAATTATTGTGTCTACAAATTGTTTTAAAATCCTTAGAGAAAAAATAGTTGACATTATCTATCCTAAGAACCTTGTTTTTCTTAACAATATGATTTAAAAAAGAGATTTAAACTCCTAAAATATCAAAAATATTGCATACTTCCCACTAATAAAATAATAGGATGCACTTAAACCGGGTAAAGAATAAATTAATAGGATGCACTTATCCTCTTCATCCATCTTGACTCCTATTGACACAAGTTGACTACGTATCATATTAAATTTGTTCAAGTGATTAGTTATATTGGGTCTCATTTTCTCATTTTCTTGATGAATACTTATTTTTCAAGAGAATTTTATTTACTAGGCTCTTGGACTAATATAATGTTTAAATATTCTTCCATAGTAAATTTATACTTTATTCTTTAGACACATTCATTGAAAAACAATTTCATAGATATAATTGGATCATAATCCTAACTTTCTCATCTAATTTTATATAATCTTCATTAGAAATTCCTAAGGGTTTACTTGAAGAAGATACATCAGACCACTAATTTATTTCCACTAGAAGATCTTCCATATTAAACTTTTATAAATTTCAAAGTTCTAACCATTGATATTCTAGCCATTGATTTAATAATATTATATATTCTCATAAAACATTTTAAAGTTTTCTTTTGTGACTAGTTATACATAAAATACAAAAAAAATATGTTGTTCTAGGTTTTCCATTGTATACACTATGATTTGGACTCCTAATTATGTGGTAGCTTCCAAAAAATCTACTTATGCTCTAAACACCCATATTGCAAGTAATTGATAGACTAGGATTAAAGAAACATAGGATTATGTACACCAAAAATAGTTAATTATATTAAAAAATACATCTAAAAACATTTAGAGAAGTAAATGGGAGAATAAAAATACACAATCTTACATAATACTTAGATATTTACATGAGAAACATTTATGGGAGAAAATTTTCCACCAAAATATTTTTACTTTATATTATTCAAAATCAAAGATTGAATACAAGAATTCCTTTCCTTTTATTGATTCTTATTCTAAAACATACTTCTATAATTTATTTGATGTTTTAAACCAACAGTATATAATCTAATTCCATAAGACAATCTTATTTCAAAATAAAATCTACACCATCCATAAGTTAATCAATATAGAATAAGGCACCTAGAATTAACAATAATAATTTCAATCACAAAACTAGCGACCCTTAGTTCCTTCAACTTAGTATAATTCAAGTTTTGTTCCAAGATGAAGAAGAAATCAAGTGACTCTTTTTAAAGCTTTTGTTTTTTTTTCAACAAGAGTGGAGGACCACTATATATATATTATATTGAATAATATTTAATACAAAATTCTTGTTTCAGGCGAGCATACCGAAAGGAAAGAACCAGGAGAAGAAAACCTTGGGTTATAGCTCGATAAAGGACCTACAAAACCTACGAAAAAACTAACCCCCCCTAAAACCTTAACCACTTCATGTTCGAAACCCCATTACAAAAGAATAGACAAACCCTTTCCAATTACAAAATGTACCCCCTTAGACCAACAACCCACTTTACAACAAAAAAAACCCCATTACATGTCCGTGATTTAGCCCAACCTAGCTTCACATTGAAGCCCATTACAAATAATCCCAGTTTACAAAGAATCAACTCCATTACACAATCGATAAATAACCCCTCGAAACATACAATGTATACCTTTCCACCCCCTTTACAAAAAAAAAAAACCCAATGCAAACCAAACCACAAAGCCAATTGAAATTCGGCACCAACCACCCAAAAATATTTACTTCCAAAAACCTTGCAAAACTAAAACAAACAATTAGAAAAAAGTCGATCTATTTCTAGCACCTCGAGGGCCATTCACCAAGCTTTCTTCATGTCCATGCCACTATTTAAAATCAAAATCCTATGAAGGAACTGTTAGATTAATATCAAGCACATAATGGTAACAATAGATTCCTTTGGAAGCTTGAGGATGGAATTTAAATTGCAAATCATGCACACAAACATGGCCCATTAGGAAGGAAATTGCATGAAACTTCCTCTTAATTTGGTCAATATCTTCCATTGCAAACATAGACCGATACTTGGAAAGAACTTGGTATGGATGAGATGAAGTATCATACATATTTGACAAAATCATGCCTTGAAACACTTTTGCAAACCTCTTTTTGCTGTGAATTAAATGCTTGGGAAACAAGCCTGCTACTAGGCCATCCCCTTTGGCAAAATCATATTGCTACACACTTAACAACAAAGCATCATTATCCAAATATCTACTAATTACAAACTTATCAACTATAGCTTTTAACACCTTGTAATCCTAAACCGAATCCAAAATATTTGACAAGAAAATAGACAATAGATTTGCTGGAAAAATTACCCTTTGCACCTCAGTGTGCAACACATCTTCACTAATAATGGTAGAAACACAATCAAAAACTGACTTACAGTTAACCTTGAAGACTTTCTGTAATTCCTCCTTGCCAATACTTGAAGAAAATGACTCTTCCCACGGTTTCACTACAATCGACACCCTAAAATTCTTCACATAAAATTCCTTAAGCTCCATATCCTTGCACCACACCATTAACCATGCACAAAACTATGCGACTTCGCAGATTAGCACCTATCAATATTCTAGCCAGCTAACCAAAAAAGACAATCCAAATGAATATACTGAACCCTTTTAAAGTCAACTTTCACAACATCTTTCTCGCAACATCATACAAGGATGACACACTTGGATTACCTCGATATAATGCCCACCTACTTTGAGATCTACTAGCATATGGATGATCCATTCATAATAGTATAATTGACAACATCGACACAAAGTATTGCTAATATGCTATCATTTAAATGATAAAATTTTCCATAGCAACACATGCCAACCAAATGTGACACAAATACAAACAAAAAAGCACTTTCTATATTGTTTCATCGTAGGATATATTTAACACTTTGTAATACCCCTCCGTTTTGATTCTTGTTCAAGTTGTTTTATGCTATGTTTGGTTGCAATTACTTTGATACTGGATATATTTTGTTATGATGTTTTGATCGTTACTATTGAGTGACAAATATTACTGTGGAATGTAGTTATCTGATTATTGTTTCACATGCATTATAGATTAATGTTGTTGTAAAGTTAACATGAGATGTTATTATGAGATTACTAGATTATGATGGAAGTGTCAGTTTCAATGAGTGTATTGGTGAAGAGGACGAGTTCGCATCACTCGCTTGCGAGCGCCCTGCGAATCCGTAATTCCTTCTTCACGGTGTGTATTATATGCTGGATATATTGTATGATGTTGTTTACTTGGTTGCAGGATTGCAGGTACATGACATCGACTCCACCTGGTTTCACAGGTTTGAGGTTCGATCCAACGGTTAAGTTGAACGGGAGATAGTAGCTAGGTAACATGTGTCAAGTCTTACCTCTAGCCTTTGTGTGTCATCAGTTGTGTGTGTCGAGTCATTGTCTGTCTTGCTTTGATGTTATTTAATTCTGAAGCATTCTTGAGTTGGAAATAGATATTTAGAATAATTGCATTTAAATCATGTTGATGGTTATTTAACTTAAATAATGCAATGTGAATAAAATTTTATATTTAAATTAATTAATTATATTTAATTTATTTAAGTAATTAAATTTAATCCATGGGGGTTGAATTTAGTTATTAAATAATTAAATTAATTAATTAAACGTGATACAAGAGAATGAAAGGAAATAAAAGAATTAGAATTAAATTTGGAATTTAATTCCAACGTGTGAGAATTAAATTAGAAATTGTAATTAAATGTTTATTTAGGAAATTGGTTGCAACTTTGGAAATTAATTTATTATTTGAAATTGCATTTTAAATTGAAAGTGGGTTTTCCAAAAGTGAAATTGAAATTGAAGTTGAAATTGAAATTGAAATTGATATATCTAATTTGCATATAATGTGAATTAGGGTTGTAAATATTGAAATTGAAATATCTAATTTGCATGTAATGTGAATTAGGGTTGAATTAGGTATTTTTGATTTATAAGAATATATGTTTTAATTTTGGGGCATAAAAAATCTTTTAGAAAGAAAAAAATACATTTTTACAGCAGGAAAGAAATTTTAAAAAATTTGCACAAGGGTTTGAAGAAAGTTTGATTGTAGAATTGATTGAAGGAAAGATTGTTTGCATTTGTTGGATTTTGGATTGGATTCATTGGAGGATTGAAGAAAATTCAGGAAATCTTTGGAGGAGGCTTGCATCAAAAATTCATCTCTTCCTGTAGCTTCTTGTACCAGGTTTTCCTCTTTGTATTTTATTGTTCTTGATTGTTTTTTTAAAAATAGTAGTGATTAAAGATTTATTTGTTAAATCTGTTTTAGAAAATAAATTTGATATTAAAAGAAAATAATTAAACAAATTTACAGCCTTTGCTTGTGAAAATTCTTGAGTGAAAATTGTGAAAACCTTAATTGAATTTAAATTATTTGGAGAAATTGATTTTATTGTTATTGAAATCAAACATAGAGATTGAACAATGCATTTAGAATATTTTTAGAAAATGAAACCCTCTGTTATTATTAAAAATCGAATTTTAAAATCTGCAGTATAGTTATATTTTCATGGTAAAATGGTCTGATTGCGCCACCTATAACATCACTTTTGCAAACTGGGTTTTCACGAAATTTAAAGGGTTTTTGTATTTTGCAATTTTCTAACCCCTATCCAAAAATCTCAAATACCCAGATCGTAATTTTTGAGTTATGCTTAAAACATGAGACTGCTGTTAAATTATTTTCCCATGGCTGTTCTGAAAATAAAATAATAATAAATTGATATTTATAAATATTAATATTTTATGTATTGTTATTATAATATTAAAATATTATTTAATAATATTTTATATTATAATTTATAATACTAAAGTATTATATTTATTTATATTATTTTAAATAAAATTTGTATATTAGATTAGTGGAATTAAAATTATAAACATATGGGAAAATTATTGTTATTTTAAAATGGCATGTTAAAGTTTAATTGAAGGAGTTAAATATTTGATTTAAAGAATGCATAATTTAAAATTGAATTGTGGAATTTAAATCCATATGTAAAAGGTCCAATTATTAATTTGATTTAATTGGAAAAATATATTTATATTTTGAAATATTGATGATAAAGGATATTTTATTTTGAATTAATCAATTTGATATTCTGCAAAGGATAGAAGATATGTTAATGATTAAATATATTTAAATATATTAATTTATATTTAGTATATATATAGTGAAGGTATATATCCATTTGAGAGAATAAATAATATTTTATCTTATTTTATTCTGTTGTTTGCAAATTGGGTATTATTAGTGTTTTAAAAGAGATAATTAGTATGTGTAGAAAATGTATAAAGAAAGATATTTTTTTAATAGAAATAATTACTTGATTTAAAAAAAAAATGGTTATTTTGTTAATATGATTGAAGAAAATATATTGAAATATATATATATATATATATTTATGAGTATTTTCAATCAATATTTACCTTATTTTATTTAAGTGCATGTGATTTAGTTTTGCATGAAGAATTTAAAAGATAAGTTTTGAATGCGTAGTCAAAGAGATAAGCCAAAAGATATTTTTATATATTGATGAAATTGCATGTTTTAAATGGATAGTTGATGAGACATAGACTCCGGATAGAAAATTGGAAAATATTGTTTGCAATAGTGTTAGGTTGCATTAGAAGTAAATTTAAGAACCAACTATAATGAAAAAGACAAATAGTTATTATGTTCTATTTAGTTCCATAGAGAAATCTAGTCATTGTGAATGGAATGTTAATGGTGTCTATATAATATGGAGCATATATATGTATATATTCAGTGTAAGATTCATTATCGTATTTTATTTTAATGAGATGCATACAATGTGTTATTGAATAGAGATTTAAAAATTGATTGATTAGTGTATATGGAAAATGGATAGAGAAACAATATGTTATTATATTAAGGTGATTGAATGTTTTAAATAGAAAAGTGAATGAGATGTAAGATTTGGTTAGGAAATGAAAAGAGTTTACTTGCATGGATTTGTGTCGATTTAAAAGTAAATTAAGAAGTTGTTTTATTGATGAGGCAATCAATTATGTTATTTATTAATTTCTCTTTTTTTAGATTAATTGAATCATTGTGATTGGATTATGAAAGAGATATGGATTTAGTATATCCAAAAGTAGTATCTTCCTCATGATTATCTTAAAGGATTTAATTCTCTGTATTTAGTAAAGGGAAGTAAGTTTAATTGTTTTTAGATTCCTTATAATGAAAAGGGAAATAAGGGTTATGATTATTTTAGATGATCTACTTATCATGTCTTTGAATTTGTCAACACTACTTATTGAATGACTATGGATTTAGAAAATCCAAATATTAGATTTGATTGATGACTTGAATGCTTTTGTTGCTATGTCGTCAAGTTGCATTTTGGGTTTTGGGATTTAGTGTTAGTCCTAAATTATAAGTCTTCCAGAAGAACTTAGAGGATAAGGGTTATTGAATCTTTATGCCATCCAGTTGTTTCCCTTGGGTAGTGCATGGCGTCTTTTCAGTTTTACCCGATTTTCATGAACGGGGATGTTTGCACCTCCTTGGTTTAGGAGCGGATTATGAGATCCGTGTCTCCTTGTATGGAGTGACCTTGTTATGTGGTTTCATCTTGTTGCCTCTTGTGAAAGGAGTGGACTATGTGTTGTTGCCTCCAAGATGTTTGGAGTGAGATCTTTTGTACCTCCTGTGAAAGGAGTGGACTATGTGATTGTTGCCTCCAAGATGTTTGGAGTGAGTTTCTATTATTTGTATCTTCCTTGTGTTGGAGTGGATTATGATGCCTAGTTGGTATGCACTTATGGTTCCCTTGGTGGATTGTTTGAGTGTGTGTTGTCGAATAGAAGAGTGGCTTCTGTTAGGTGCCAGAGCCCAAAGAGGTAAACTGGATAACCTTCAGGAGTGATTTAAACAAGTGATAATTAAAATAATGTATTTAGAAGATTAGGACTAACTTCACATTAATCAAGATAAGTTAATCCTCACTTATAGACGCAAGGGCTTGTTTAGACTTGGGATGAGTGAGAAGGCCTGGAATAGCAAGATCAACTATCTAGTTCTTGCAAGAGGTAGTTGATTCCGCATGAGTGAGTATGAGTGCCAGGATTCGGTTGAGGCCACCAGGATTACTTGTGCTGGAGCCTATGAAGAATGCCTAGAGGAGATCTCATGACAAACCTTGCGATGACACTCTATCTATGACAACTATTGTTAATGATTTTATGTGTATGGTTATTTGAACATACTTGATCTACTTTATGTCTGGAAGCAATGTGACCTATGTCAGTGATGTTGGAGTTGTACTTGTATTTTATTTGATTTGCACTTGTATTGTACTTGAGTTGTACTTGATTCGTACTTGTATGGTGAATGAGTTGTACTTGTTAATTCATTTGGTTGGTTATAAGAGTATGAGTCAGTTTGAGTCTGCCTTTGGTTAGAGGTAGTAGAATCTTTGTCCATGTTACTTTGTTACTATCTCCTAGCATGGGGGGTGGGCCTTCGGGTACCACATTGGTAGGGTGGAATATGCACCAAAACCGTTGGGTCCCCATCTATCTTCAGTACTTGGTGGCGAGACATCCAGATGGACAGCTCGCGGTTCGTGTTGTAATTTCTTGCATTGTAATATTTTAACTTGTATAAGTTATTTTATCCCCCTTATGTTTATGAGGTGGAATTTTGTAATTGTAATCTTTTGTACTATTGCCTCATTCTGAGAATGAGTGATGTATCTATTGGATTAAGATAATGTTTATGAGATTGTATCTCGGTTGATTATCTTATTATGTTATATGATATTCTTATGATGTATGATGGTGATTTCATAAAGTTCATAAGGCTATGGTTATATGTATTATGTATGTGTGGGTTTAAGTAATCCTAACCTTGTAGCCTTAGAGGTTGTTGTTAATTATTAAGTGAATGTGTATGGTAAATGCACTTTATAAAAAAAAAATTAGTTCGCTTAAGATGTTAATTGCAACTTGCTTTAGGGTTACTTGGCGGGGCATTACACACTTGGCAGTGAGATAAGACCAAGCATATCATCCTTGCAGATCCTACTAGAATGCCATTCCCAAGTCTTTACTATTGATAGCGCTTGCACAAATTAGCATATAAAACTTAAATCAAATAAATGTAAAGATTACCCACATCAACATAGCTAATCACAATGCCACAACATTTTTTATTTTACCAAAGAACTATGTGTAAACTATTCCAAACAACCATCAAGATAACACCACGTATGTCATCCTAGAAATCCTACAAATTTACCATACCAACAACCATTTTTGGATTCTCTAGAAAGTACATGTCCACATTGTACTGCACATGCCACCAAATGACAACTTATAGCACACACATGTTACCATATTTATTGAATACCCTACTTACTTAATTCTTACACACAACTACATGTGCTTTTAAATGCATTGAAATCCCTACACTTAAAATGCTAACACAATTAGTACTTTCAAAAGAATAAAAAATTAAGCAATAAAGCACTCAGCATAAGGAACACACATAATTTGTGCTTTCCTACATAAAAAATAGGGAGTACCAAAAGCACATGACAAAAAGAAAAAGACACACTAAAAACCCAACCCCTAATTACTTGGCATACAAAAGAAAACATTATACTGCCCACCCCTTTAAAGATTGAAGTTAAGAACTTAACTCTGCACACATTAAATCTTTCTCAAGTAAATCAATCAGATTAGGGAAATCATTTAAACCATTACGATCATTACTAACTGTAATCTCAACATTATCACAACCTAAACCTGCCAAGAAGTCCGCTACCCTATTGCCTTCCCTATACATATGCGAAATAACTGATGATTCTAATTTATCTAGCAACTCCTAGGCTTTGTGCATTAAATAACTTAGATTCCAATTATGAACTTTCCTTTTCCTTAATGCATTAATAATTATTAATGAATCCCCTTCAATATGAAGCTTGAAAAAACCTAACTGTAAGGTTGATTCCAACCCCAACAACAAAGCTTGAACTTTTGCACCATTATTTGTGTGATGTTGGAGATGATAAGAAGAAGCTGCCAAGACTAAACCTGATGCATTTTAGTGTACATTTATAGAATGGATGCATTAGAGAAATCCATTCATCAACATAAAACTTATATTTCTTCCTCCTCTTTAACTAATCATATGTGGAGTTCAATTTTTATCTAAATAAAAAAGGTAGAGTGGACCTAGATGGAAAATAATGAGTGTAGGAAAAGAAGCTAGATATTTTGGCATGAATAAATCTTAGGAATCAAATTATATAACCTTTAATTATCATCCCATCATTTGTGAGTCATTCATCCCACTTCAGGTTATTAATGGAATGAAGGGGAAAAAATCATTTAAGGAGTTACATGACACAATATTGTATGATATAGACAAATTTTCATATAATTTCCAATTATTAAATCATTCATGCTATAAATCCCTTGATTTGAAAAGAAACATATATTTTTTTCCCTTTATGGTAGCAACATAGTTAGAGAATAGTTTGAGAAGAAACATGTCTAATCTAGATACATGTGTGTGCTTTCAAATATCAAGCTAATTTAGAACTTGTTGGCCCTTGTGATTTATTCGTGTGGATCATATATTTAAGATCATTTTATATATTTAAATGTATATTTAGAAGTTTCTACATTTTGGTGAAAAGAGTTCATGCATGACTTTGTTCATTATGTAAATTTAAAGATTTATTAATATTTCAAATTGATTTACTTGTTGCACATACTTGTTTAGTAATAAAAGTATCTATAAGTGACATTAAATTTATTGAATGTATGTATGCACAAGTGATAACTATTAAATCTAGATATAGATAGTGTTCATGTTTAATACATTCTATATCATGTGCACACTTGTAAATTTATTTAGAACTATTTTAGATTTCTATTCTCTAGATCTAGATATATTAAACCAAGGTCTCATTCCTCCTTTAGGTACATACATATCACAATGGAAAATGCACCTATTCCACCTCTAGAAACAATCTTTGCAAATAATAATGGGAGATTGAGAAAGTCATTAATTGATGGTACAGATGCAAGCATATATTCAGAAGTTTGCATGTCCATTTTACAAAGCTTAGAATAATTAAGAGATAAAATTGGATAGGCTAGTATTTTTTCCCCTGATAGAGTAGCTATGATTCTTTCCCACATGCGGGAAGAAGTTCATGGTGATGTTTCTTATAAACAATTACAAGAGGCTGTGACCAAAGAAATGATAAGAAACACTTCTTTTCCATTCTCTCAATATATACATAAGGTGAAGGGATACCAGGTCACCAAATGTGTGGATCCTCTTCTGGCCCCATTGATATACCCATGATTTCTTATAGCACATGGTAAGTATCCAAACAATGACCAACTTCCATTATATTTTGTTTAGCAGTTGTATGTTGAGGTCGATTTGGGCCTCAAAGTCAACTACCTAGACATTCCGCCATACGTTGGTCAGGGGCATGGTAGAATTTCCGAAAGGACCACCTATCATCGAGCAGATAGACCAGCCCCAGTGTTTAGCATATTGGTTGGTGATAGGTCTCCTATTCTCACCCAAGCTTTTCCCCCCTTAGTGGACTAGGTTATCATTGCTTCCCAAAAGGAAGCAATTGATAGTGTTGGCAACATTGCAGCCGCGGCCACTTAGATATCTATTGATCGTGTGGGTCATTATTTGATGTCTCGACATTCGAAATCCATACCATTTACAACATAGGACAACAACATAGATCATTTTCAAGAAGTAGGCATCCCTAGACCCACACTTCTCAATGGACTTACAGGAGACATGACACATAGGACTATGAATTCTTTGGTTGAGGACCTCTTGGAGGCATATTCTTACATCGCATTGGACTATGGGATCCTTATAGACCATGTCAGAGATCATTTGGCTCGATGAGTTCATTCACATCCAGGATCCCATCATTCTCATCACTCTCAGCCTAGCAGCAGTGCACATGAGGATACACCTATAGATCATTCGACTGCTACACAGACTACATGTTTTATGGAGCTTTTGACCGGTCCCGGTTCATCGTCGATGCCATCTCAGCTACATAGTCCCCTCGAATCATCATTTTTGGCACACCATGCGACGGGCCCTCAAATTGACACATCGACTAAGCATCTAGTTGATTTGGTGTAGACAGTTATGGAAGATGACCTAGAGCATCCGATACCACATGATGTGCATGTGCATGTTTCAATTTTTTTTTTAAATTTTAGTTTTAACTAGATATTCATGTAATATATATATATATATTTTAGATGGACATGCCTCATGTTACTTTGAGCCTTGGTCCAGATCGTGTACGTCATCATGACTCTATGGATGATTCTACTAGCAATGGACATGTGAGTTTTAAATTTTTATATATAGACATGTATATGTATGTACAAATCTAGATAGATAAATTTAAAAATACATGTACATTCTTAAAAATAACTTTCATAAAATTTATAATATATTATATGTATTTAACACATTTTGTACACAATTTTATCTACAGGGCTCAGCACATCTTTCAGAGAAAGGTTCTCATTCATATGATCATTCGACTAGGAGTCGATATTCATATTAGGTTGCTATGGATTTATGAGTTGTTTATGTTCATTATATATGACTTGGGCTACTTGTTTTATGACTTAGGCTACATGTTTTATGTTTTATGACTCAGGCTACATGTTTTATGTTTTATGACTTGGGCTACATGTTTTATGTTCATTATATATGACTTGGGCTACATTTTTTAGATTGTTGATACATTGTTATAGGTACATTAGATTATGATTATGATGGTCATGTGGAAAATCATGGTTTAATTAATGACTTTTGTGGTTTGTCTAACATAGACAACTAGATGATATAATCTATAATTTATTTATTAGAAAACTATATGGATTAAATATCTTAAAAATTTCATATTGCCTTGGGTTAACCATTATAAATTATTCAAGGGAATCAAAATTGGACATCTATTAGAAATATTCCATTCAGGATATTATGACATAAAAAATATAATTAATGCACAACAATAAATTCCAATTTAAAGTCAAGACAACCTAGATCATGAGCTAGAGTTGATAGAGCTCTTAGGTAACTATGTGGAAACCCTTTCCATCATAATAGTGTTAACACTAAATCCTATATTTCACTATTGTTTTCACTCTTTAGTATTTTGGTGCTCTTATAATAATAATTGATTCAAGTGTGTTGAATGGGCCATGTTCAATCCATTTATAGATGATTGTTAATAATGTGTTGTTTTTTCCCATTGAGACAAAAAATTAATGGTCATTCACTATAGTAAAAGGTTTGAATCCTTCCATGATAATAATCTTTTAATATGTTCAAGCTCTATATTTTAGTCTCCAATGAACTTTCTTATTTTGTTGTTGAACTATATTATTTGTGGATAATGGCATAAGTGACATATATTTTTTTATCTATAGTCATCTACTACTAGAGGCATGAAATCTAGATTGGGTACTCATATTTTTTGCAATCACTCATTTTATTCCACACTAAAATTATTATGGTGCTAGTTCTCATTTTGGATCAGATTTGTATTTGTATCTCTATATGGCTTTCTTTGTTTCCCAATTTTTATCACTCTTTATTATAAAAATATCAAACCTATATGAAATTCTCTATTTGTTATTTTATACCATATGAACTATAAATTTTGAAAGATAATATCCTAGAAAGATTTTAAGAGTCATGCTTGTGGGGATTTTGAGTGCATATGTAATTGTATGTAAAGTTGAAGGAACTCATCTTAGGGACTATAAAATCTTTTCATGACATTCATTATATATGTGATTTATTGTTATTTTCTAATAGATGTCTTTAGGTATGGTATTATATTGAACTAGAAAAATATGTTATTTGTGAGATATATTTGTGGTGCTAGTTTTCCTATGATATGGCTTCTTTTAAATGTATCTTGTCTTTAGTGCTAATATTGTATCATCTACTATCATACCCGTTTATATCCTACTCACTAATTATAACTACCTAAGATACCTACATGCCATATGATGTACTAAAAATATATACTATTCATCTACAACTATCTTGCCTATCATTAACCCTCTTACTATTAAAATTATTGAATCCATTATTAAGGTATTTATTTATACAAATTTAGGATGATTTGCACCTCAATATCTTTGTATATTTTATGTATTTACAAACATTGAAAAATAATTATTTCAAAATTCAAATAAATATTATTATTTAAATATGGTTCACCAAGTAAAAGTGATTCATACCCTTTAAATTATCAAATTATCTAAGCAACATTTTGAAGGGTGATGACAAAAAGGAAAATGTTCATAAATTTGATATTTCATGTAAATTTACTTTATTTCAATCAAATGCTCTTATGAATCTTACTAATCTTCAAAAATACATAAAAAATGTTCATCTAATATTGTTGAATATTAAATTAGTCAATCTTTCTCACATTTCTCATTTGGATCCCAATAAACAAGAACTAAAACATAAAATAACCAATAATTTTATGATATTTATCATGTTAAGTGTCATTCTATACTAGATCATAAAGTTGTACAAGAAAGGTACACATGAGGGAAATACCATCTAAACATATTGAAGATATAAATAAATAAACATGCTCTTTTGGGGATCATTGAAACTAACACTAAATTTTCTTCTACTCCCACCATCACTCTTCCAATGACTTTTTTTATGAAAGTTAGATACTATAGAATACTCATTATGGACCAATAAATTTATTATAGAAAATATTCATTGTTTAAATACTCATCAATATTCTTTAAGTTACAAGCCCTAATATGTACCCCATAAAAAGTAATACAAGTATAAAAGAACTAGATTATTTAAAGGTTCTATTTAATTTCTAATTAAAGGACAATACAATAATATTTTCACCTTTAAATAGATAGTCATATTAAATAGATATAAACTTTGCAATTGTTGTAACAAGGTTTGCACATTATGTACATAACATCAAATTAAGCATTGAATTATTAAATCAATTTATAATAACTTTTATAGCTATAACTGTAGATGAAATTTCAAATGAAATCATTTAGATTCTTGAACAAGTACTTGAATTCCATGGAACAAATATATAATTGGAAATATCTACTCAATTTAAGGTTCTCAATGTGTTTCAACCACTAATTTGTGTCCAACCAAATTTAAAACACTTGTCATCAACATATATTATAAGTAACTAAAACAATCCAGAGTTCAAACAAGTTTCTATAAGTTCTCATCCTGAACATGTATGTACATGCACAAGTGAACTTGAAAATCATGGATATAATCTAACTCAAACATTCTGGTTCAACCCGCTCTTGAATATAATGTAATTTTTTTTTATGGTCATCACTATCTAGTCTCCATTTTTTTCATCCATGTGCATGTGGAACTGCATGAAGATGTAGGGTGGTAGCAATTATTAGGTTACTATATTGATATACCTTGTTATCAACTTGATAGTCAAAAAAATAAATCTGGTACAGGAGCACTTGTTTGATTTCTTGCCTTCATGAGGCCATTTGTAAATAGTTGCTCTATTTTGTGTATTGGGTCTTATAATAAGGTTTATAAAACTATTTTAGAGGTGTTTGAGTTTTAGGAAGTCATATTTTAAGTCATTTGTCAAATAATATTTAGAGTTGTTCCATATCAATGGTCAAAATTGTAAAAGTTGCTCAAGAAAGTTGTCAAGCAACTTGTCAAAAAGTGTCATTAAGGTGTTTTGTCAATAAAATAATCAAAAAGTAGTTGAAAATGGTTGGTTTTGGTTGGAAATGTACAAATACACCCTCAAAAACTTTAATTGGGGGTTAAAGACATTACTTTTGAAGTTTGATGAATGACAACCTCAAATTTTGTGTGCATTTTTTTATTTTTACATTATTTTCAGGTTGAAGTTGTGCATTGTATGGCTTGGTATGGATAAAAATAATGGAGTATCATATATGGATGGAAATATATTTGTTTATAGTTTCCAATTATTTTTTTCTTATTGAATTTTATTGAGTTTTGTGGGAGATATGACTATTTCGGCGAGACTGCCCTATTCTAACAATATTGTGCAGAATTTGCAGTCTAAAACAATATGATGGTACGGATTGTAAATTTAATATTTTGATCTGAAACCAATTTAATTTTGTTGAAATGTGAATCTACTTTAATTTTCTTCAAGTCTCATCAAATTTCATTAAGATTTGAATAAGTTATGACCATTTTAGTGAGGGTAGGTTTGAACCCTACCTGGGGTTTGCAGTTTTGGGAAAAATGCAATAAATTTATTCTACTCCATTGGATATTTATAAAAATTGGATGAAATGTCTATAACTATGTTTTATTCAATATCATCAGAAAGATTGGATTCATTATTTATTTTTTGAAAGTTATTAATGATTCTTTGTTGCATTAAATTGTGGGCTGTCGTAGTTATGTTTCCAATGTGACATAGAATGACTAATAGCATGTGTTATACAAAGATTGATTTGGATTATTGTTGAAGGTTTGTGATATATGTTTTTGAATCTTCCTAGCTCTGCATAAAAATCCCATGTTGAACAACTTTGACTTGTTTTAGATATATCCCTTGCACTACAACAGAACCTGCACGAGAAACATGAACTTGAGGTAAAACATGTGCACATGTACAACATTTTCATGCTCAAGGTTTGTACAATATATATTTAATGTTTTTAAGGTAATGTACATATGTACACAATATATTTATAATTTTAAATTCAAACTCTCCTGTGGTAAATAACATTCCATCACTTGTTTCAGGTTGTGTTAACTTATTCTTCTCTTCTATGCAACACAGTAAATAATAGCTAACACCTTCTATGTTTCCAGGCTTTGCTATGACTACAAAAAAATCTCCTGTACACCAAATTTATACAATAAAATTATAAAAAAAATAGAATTGTTTCTAGACTTTAAAGATCATTAAATTTATATAATATTTAAATTATTGAAAACTTACACATGTACCATTTCTAACTAATCCTAAAATATGGTCATAATCAATTGAAATCAAAGGAATGTCTTGAAATATATCATCCTCACTTTTGTCGTATGTGTCTGAAACGAATAGTGGAACCATATACCATTTACTAAAATATTCAACTTCTTGGTTGTTGCATGCATGAGAGTTTCACACAATGCACTCAGTGTAGAAACAAGAGTAATCCCTTGTGTATAATGTCCATCCAGGGTGACTATCTGAACTTATAACACAATGCAAAGATCTTGTTATGTCTACCCTTTTGCATCCATGCACCAATCTTCTATCCACACCTAGATACATGCACTTGCAACAAAATTATGTGAAAAAACATGTGTATATATACAAATTTTAAATTTAAATATATTTGTTTTTTTGAAAATGTAATTTATAGATACTCGATATCTCCCAAAACACTCTATGTGGAATGTTTCGGTTTGTTCTTGAAGATGTGCCGACCTCATTTGATGAAATTTTTTTCTTGCACCTTTCAACAAAATCATGTGCATCATCTATATGATCTTCTGAATAACTCATTTGATGCTTTATTAAAGCACATTTGATGCAAGCCCCTATGCCATCATGCTCACCCTTTCCATGCCCACTCTGAAAGAAACTCCAAACATGTAGTATGTTGTAAATTTTATGATATCTAGATAGTGCATAAAATGGCCATGATGATTTGAATTGTGCCACACATCCATCTAACCATACAAAATACTTTTCAAATTCTACACCCCTGCTTCTCAGATTCTCAAAAAAACATTTTGTAAAACAATGTTGTACAAAAAGTGTGTCATGCTCTTTATCATCACTAATATAAAAGTGATATTATTTCTTGATGGCCCATTGTACATCTGTACTATCAACACCATCCAATTCCAATTATGCATGTCGATAACACACATGAACCATAATAGTGATCTGCCTTGAAAAGTAATATTATGATTGAATCTCTTTTTGATGTACAAAAGAGTAATTTTGTGCAAAGTCAACTACTGATAGAACTATTCCAAGTGGGAAAGTATCTCTTAATGTTTGAAATTGTTGTGCTTGCCACTTAGCATAAAAGAAATGTTGTATGTATGGTTGTATCATTTTTTGAAAATCTTCCATAAATTTCCCAATAGGTATCTCCTCTTCTACATAGTTTAACCTTATGGATTCTTTCCCAAAATTTGTTTGAAACTTTACATACTTGTAACTCTTGCAATTTACTGTCTTTGTTAGGTCAACATCTTCATTTGTTGAAGGAAAGTTATCCAAATTTCCACATGTTTCACAGAGTCCTTTTATGCATTTTATTTGAGGTCCATTTCCATGATCACATAATAGATCCTTTATGAACACACTTACTTGTTTAGGAGGTTCCTTTTGAAAACCATATCTTTCTTGTCTCATCTTTCGAAACACCTGATAGTAGAGATCAAATTCAATATGATAACGACAACAACAAGTTTCAAAAAACTTGTTTATCTTCACATAATATGGCTTTAACCTTTCAAACATTGTTTGACCAATCTTTATATGAGGATATATATTACAAAAGTTCATATGCATCTCAAGCTATGTTATGTCTAGCCAATGTTTAATATGTTCTTCATAAATACCAGGACCAATCCCGTGCCTGATAAAATCTCTAGTATTTGATGATGGACGGGTTTGATCATTCCAAAAACTTGAGATCAAGTTCCTAACATCTTCAATCCTGTCAGAACGGGGAGCTCTACACATAATTGCCCAATTGCCTTCAGAACTATCATCCAAAACCTCTCTTTTTCTCATATTTTATTAGTGTGGTTCTACTATAACCAAATTTAGTGGAAAGTGCTGACATTTTTCTTTTTCTTGATATTTCTTTATTTAAAACAGATGTCAAAATCACCTTTCTTGCAATGGCCTTATCCACTGATTGAGATCCTTTCCCAATAGAATCTAAACCTTTTTTAATATTTTCAACAATATCTTTTTGTAGTCTCATGTGTTTCCTCTTATTCGATGCAGAATGTACACCCAACAATTGTAATGACTCTTTCAACTCATTACGAATAAGTAAACGTGATAACAATTGGGTTTTTTCAAGTGTTTCAAGATGATTGAAATGATCATGAATTATTCTATTTACAGATTTAGTCATTAACATATTACTCCTATTTTTAGGTGGTTGGCATAACATTTTAGTTTCTCCATATCTATTTCAGGTAAATTATCTAAATTTCTATAAGAAATTTGTTTCCCCACCTTTTCAACTACTTTTATATGCTCATCCATTGGTGTAGAAGGAAGTGATCCTGACCCCTCTTCAACATGAATTTTTTGAACTCGGACCTCCTCCCTATCTTCAAGGTCCACATGTTCTTCAGCTGATTCATTTGGTCCAATATCTAGATTTGGCTCGACTTCTTCTTGAGAAATTCCTACTTGTTGAGCCATTTCTACATGTCACAAAATATTGTGCAAAGTAAGTGAGAGATGATGATATATAAGTGGAGTTGAACATATGAAATCAAAGATTCTTGAACTTAAGAATTCCATGGAAAAAATGCATTTGAAAATAGATGATAAGCAATTATTAGGCTCTGAATGAAGAATAGAGGATAAGGGTGATAAGTGGACACTTGAACTATAGATTAATGGCATGGATTGGGTTAGGAAACTCTTGATGGTGAAGGTAGGTGGATGTAGGATGAAATATTATGCATGGTTGGTATGGAGGATGAGAAGTTTGACTTGGAGGACACATAGATTTGTTTGTTTTTGAAATATTTCTAATGTTTTTGGATTTTTGACTCTTCTTGTTGACCAAATTTGAGGTGATTAAATTGTGAAGTGTTATTGTTATAATTTTCAACCCAAGATAATGTATGAAACATAAGACTAGGATGCAATGAAAAGGATATGATTCTAAGATGGGATATGAAAATTGTATGATATGATGTGATAACCTAAGAATGAAAGAGCTCGAAGTAAACTCTAGGTCCAAATTTGGTTACGATGCAAGGCTTGACTTGTGTTATGATGGATAAACACAAGGGACCAATGATAAAGAGAGGGTATGTAGGAGATGATGGAATCTAAAAGAATTCCCCTACTCAAGGATAGTGGTATGTTACTTAGCTCAAGAATGATAAACCTTAAGTGATGTGGTGATAGATAGCCAATGCTCGTTGATTTTGAGACCTAGGAAGAGCCTAGTGGAAGTGAAAGCTAAGGGTTCTATTTGATCAATGATGAATATGAAAAGGAATAAATTCATGGAATATACAAAGGTTAGGTGAGATGATCTTGATATGCATGGGGTTGTACATGCAAGAATTAGGTGGAATGATATATATGTATGCGAGGACTATGTGATGTGATCTATGTATGCAAGACTAGGAATATGTAAGGAAGAGGATGAAATGAAAAGGATATGATTCTAAGATGGGATATGAAAATGGTATCATATGATGTGATAAGCTAAGAATTCAAGAGCTCAAAGGCAACTATAGCTCCAAAGTTAGCTACGATGCAAGGCTTGACTTGTGTTATGATGGATAAACACAAGGGACCAATTATCAAGAGAGGGTATGTAGGAGATGATGGATTCCAAAAGGATTTCCCTACTCAAGGATGATAAACCTTAAGTGATGTGGGTGATAGAGAGCCAATGGGTTGATTTTGAGACCTAGGAAGAGTCTAGTGGAAGTGCAAGCTAAGGGTTCTATTTGATCAATGATGAATATGCAAAGGACTAAATTAATGGAACATGCAAAGGTTAGGTGATATGATCTTGATATGCAAGGGGTTATACATGCAAGAATTAGGTGGAATGATATATATGTATGCAAGGAATATGTGATGTGATCTATGCATGCAAGACTAGGAATATGTAAGGACTAGGATGCAATGAAAAGGATATGATTCTAAGATGGGATATGAAAATGGTATCATATGATGTGATAAGCTAAGAATGCAAGAGCTCAAAGGAAACTCTAGGTCAAAAGTTGGTTATGATGCAAGGCTTGAATTATGTTATGATGGATAAACAAAAGGGACCAATGATCAAGAGAGGGTATGTAGGAGATGATGGACTCCAAAAGGATTTCCTTACTCAAGGATAATGGTATGTTCCCTAACTCAAGGATGATAAACCTTAAGTGATGTGGGTGATAGATATCCAATGGGTTGATTTTGAGACCTAGGAAGAGTAGTGGAAGTGCAAGCTAAGGGTTCTATTTGATCAATGATGAATATGCAAAGGTTAGGTGAGATGATCTTGATATGCAAGGGGTTGTACATGCAAGAATTAGGTGGAATGATATATGTGTATGAAAGGACTATGCGATGTGATCTATGCATGCAAGACTAGGAATATGTAAGGACTAGGATGAAAGGGCTTTGAATATGCAAGGACTATATGGGATGGAAAGACTAGGTGGAATGCAAGGATTGAAAAATAATAACTAAAGGATGATGAACCCAAGAAATCTAAGTGATACGTTCATATTGTATGTTTTTTTTGTTTGATGTTTTGGTATTTTGCATGTTTTAAGGTGTTGCCAAGTACTAGGTGTGATGTTTTTTTGAGGTCTATTTTTAAACACACACGCAAGACATAGTAGACAAAATGTTTTATTTTAACAATACAAGCACAAATCCTAAGGTTGGCAAGGAATATATTCACTAGATTCCACATGGGTTTCTCCAGCCGCACTTATTCTTAGCGGGTGACTTAGAGGCTTGGCCACACTAGCTCCCCCAAAATGTCACTCACTTCTTGGGTCAACCAAGCTTTGAGTCCTCATGAATCTTCGATGAAAAACTCTTCACCTCTACTAAGAACTATGAGAATGTGGATGCCTTGGCAATGACTGTTGCTGCACCAACGAATAGAAGGGATTTTGGATTTCTAAAAAAAGAGGGTTCTAGTGAATACTCGGGGACATGGAACCTTGTGAGTGTACAACAAGCCACTTAAGGATTTAACCACTCTACTAGGGGCTCTTATACCTTTAAAAGAAAAGGTAGGTACCTATTTTTGAATGGCACTACACGGCTAAGGCCTACATACCATGAGGACTTGATAGTTTAGTCTCATCCTTTATATACCAGTCTGAGCGAAAAACCAGTTGGAGTCATTCCCTCTTGTGAGGCAGACCCCTCTAAGGTATTAAACACATACAAAGACGATGGGTCTGGTTTATGATCACCAAGTTCACACAAGGTGAGAGCATACTCCCTACCATCTCAAGCATAACAAATAGTGTTCATTCACCCCCTAATTAAATCTATATGATGGAAGACAAATGTTCATTTTAAAGCACCAATCGAAATGTGTTCTAAGCTAAAAGATAGTTGGTTTCAAGATCAAGTCTTCAATCAATCGTCCTGCACCAAATTAGTTAGTAGTTCCAATTTTTAGTCTTTGATAAGACATCTCGAAGTAAAAATATGCAAGAGTAGTGTGTAGTGTAATGTGGAGCGTGGTGGGAAAAATGAGAGGAAAACCTCCTTAAATAGATTTTTTCGAGGATGGAGAGATTGAGAGAAACGAATGTGGGACAAAAGATTTGCAAAAAGGAGATTTTGAAATCCCACATTGCATAGTAAAATGAGATGCATGTAAGTGAAAATGATAAAAGGAAAACAAATGCATGGTGAATGATTAAATGAAGTGACTAAATGCATTTCTAAGTGTGAATGAAAATGATTTAATAATGTTTTATTATGGATTTAATGGAATATGGATTATGTAAATGACTTATGTAACATCGATTTTAATGTTTTAAACATGATGATTTATGAAAATGTAATGAAAATGATTGTCAAAATGATATCATGATTAATGATTTAAAATAGTTTATGAATGATCATAAATTTTTTATGATTTATTATGCACTATGAATGGTAATGAGATGATAATTATTTAATATTTTAATGATCTAATAATTTAATGATTCATGCAAATAAAATGATTAATGATAATTAGTTTATTATGAAACAATATTTGATGGTTATGATAACAGATTTATCACATGATCTAATGAACTATTATAATTTTTTATGGAAATTGACGTGAACGATAATGCAAATGAACATGAACAATAATGCAAACGATAATGCAAACGAACATGAATGATAATGCAAATGATAATGCGATGATTGCTAGGAAAAAAATGAGTGTCTACAGTTTCTTGGCTTTCACATGTTTACATGGTAGTTTTATTTATGATACTATTCATGAGCTCACTATATATATCTAAAATTTGTCCACCTATATTTATGTTCTTTTTGATTGAATATTTTGTAGATATTATAAACTCAAATGATGTTACAAAATATTTCCAATGCATATTTTTTACATTTATATTATTTAAAGATTTCTACTAATGTTTAAATTTCCATTTTGCTATTTTTGAGACACCCTAAAAGATCTATACTTGATAATCAAAAGAATGCCTTGGAATTGATGGAGGAAATTGAGGGGCTTATGTTATGCATTTCATTCAACATAAAATTTACCATGCATAATTTATTGACTTAGAGATGAGTGTTTGGAGGTGTTGAAAGATTCAAATTTTCTAATAATTAAAAAATGATTCAACATAAATGAAAATAAAAGTGATATAATTTTGAACTCAAATTGCTAAAAAATTAAAGAAATTTTCCCCTTCCATCTTATAGAGAAATGATTCATTAACTAAAATTACCCCAAATCAACAAAAATACACTCACACAATAATTCTATCCTATTACATGAAGAAAATGAAACACATTACTCATGACTATTTTTCATCAAAAATACGAGTGTGTTACAACATGATAGCTCACTATTATATTTTCATGTTTTAATGTAATTAAATTTATGCATGCTAGTGACTAAGCTTTAGAATTGTTACTATCAAACTATATTTCAATCATGTTATAACATAAGAATGTTATGGTTTCCATAAAAAAATAGCATGTTATTAGATAGTGTGGTAAGTCTATGAGCCTCTTTGTACCTAAGTAGATAGTTGATCTAGTATTTAAATATTTTATTTTTCTTCTAAGGTATCCCATTATGGGAGATCGTTAGGATTTGTGTCTCAACCTTGAGTCCCTATATTAATATCACAAAATCTAATTTTGAAGTTATAAAACAACAAATATATATAAATTTCAACACTCAAATAATTTATTTTTTGGCTTGGAACATGTTAGAATAGACATTAATTAGAACAAGATAGTTACAAAAAAATGCATCTCTTTCACATCTTAATATTTTTAAATGGGAACAATCATATAGAACTCATTTTTATAGATGAAAAATATATTAATAAACTTGGGAGTAAATGTTAAAATTATTCTTAAAATAACTTGGGAGGAGCTTGGGAAACCAAATTTACATGATACTCCCTATGATATAGTAGTAGATGAGGGAGCATCTAATATTTTAATTAGCACATGGTAGAATATAAAGGTCAACCTCTTGGGTTTAAAGGAAAAATAAATTTTGAGGTGTTTGAGATTAAAAAGGACTCTTTGGTGCTTTTAAAATTTTGCTTAATCACAAATTGGTTCATGTAGAATGTAATGAAATCTTTGACTCCCAAAAAGAAGAATTGACATTATATGGAGGGCTAGATAGTGCACATATCATTGAATATGAATATGGAATAAGATTATGACAAGGAGATAGAAAAAGAAAGAGATGTAGAAGAAGATGATGTGTTTATATGGCTATATTCATTGAGGAAGTTGCCTAAGATTGATACAAAGGGAGATACCAAGATAGAGGGGGAAACACTGGTGAAAGATGGCGATTCTACCATAGATATAATTGATGATGCACAATTGGATGAAATAAATATAAGGATAAAGAAGGACAAAAACATAGATAGATACAAAATTGGGTGTTACAACAAAATACAAATAAAGAGAATATATTGTAGATAAAAACTAGTAGAGCATTTAGTATAAGGATTCATAAAAGAGTAGTAGTAGGCACCACAAATATGTTTGCAATTGATATGGAGATTAGATAGAGTACTAAAAATTTAGAAACCTATTTTAGGAGGTAGGATATATATGGAATATTATTAATAGAGTGCAAGAAAAGGTGGGGCACTACATATTGGTTGTTTCCAAGTAAGGAAGGAAGATGAAGGCCCTAGGATCAAAATGCGTATTTCAAGAAGGAGGAGACACTAGTAGAGAATGCAAAAGGGATGCTAAGTGAAATTGAAGAAGAATGCACATCAGCTCATGTAACAATAATAAATACATTCAACATAATCTAAATATGAAGGAATAATAAATTGTGATGATGTAGAATAAAAAAATCAAGGATGTGCAAGAAAGGATAGATGGTGATAAAAAGGAAGGTTGTAGCATAGAAGAAGAATATAGAGTTGTAATAAAGTATCATGGATATAATGAAGAAAATTTGAAAGTAAGAATGTATAAAGATGAAGCATTGATGCTACAAATGATTATTTATGAAGAAAGAGAGGAAATTGAGAGTAATGCAGTACTATGAAATCTAGTGATAACTTGCAGATTTTAGTTTTATATAACTCATTGAGGATGTGTATTTGAGTTTTCATTTTCATAAAATTGAAATGAGGAACCTTCAATTTTCTTATATATCAATTATTTGATGCATTTTTCCTTGCTACTAGATAAGACATTTGACGAACCCACTATTGTAAGTAAATAAATTTACCCATATTTGACGAGAGAGGAGAAATAAACACGTACCTTGTTTCCTTCTATGATATTTTGTCAAGTTTTGTTTGCACCTATTTTCTTCTTTTTCTTTTGAAAATTTTCGTTGAGCCTTATTTTTTCTTTTTGCTTTTTGTCCCATTTTCTTCTTCAAATTAAAAATGATTCAAAACAAATTCTCCTCCAAAATGCAAAAAATATGTGAAGAATTATCAAAAACTTGCAACAGTCACCTCATAGATAATAAGAAATGCAACAATAACAAAAAAGATATATAACTTTCTAAAAAATTTACTCGCTTTTCACCTAAAAATTATCTTTTTCATAGACTGACACCAACACGCCCACAAGCACAAGGGTCACTTGGAAATTGTCTTTTTCATAGACTGAGCTCGAAAAAATGCAAACAAACCCTAAAAAAGTGGTTTGACTTTTGTATGTATACGGCGGGGGTTCGATCGAACCCATACTGGGGGGGTTCGATTGAGCCCCCCTAACTGTAAATTTACGCATTATTTTAAAGGGGTTCAAATGAACATATGTTCGTTCAAACCCATGTTCGATCAAACATTATTTTGGGGTTCGTTTGAATAGGGGTTCGAGTGAACCCCCCATTTCCCCTTGTCTCTCAACAAGCTAGTAAATTTCTATAAAAAAATTGACTTTCAAAGCTCAATTTGAGGATGAAAATAGATAAAAATTCAGAAAACCAACTAGATAATGATAGTCCTTAGAATGAGCTATCCATCAAATATAATTTTAATATGTTTTTCTTTTATTATGTATTTTATTTTTTAGTTTTATTAAATATAGGTTTTTCACCAAAAAACAAGCTTTTTGTTCTGCACATGTGGAAAAATTGTAGATTATGAAAATAAAATTTTGAAAAATATGTTCGGGCTAGGTATTGATGTCCTTGATCCATTCATTTTTTTTTGAATTTTGATACATACAAAAAAATTTATGTTGTATACAATCCACCTATGTTTGAATTGTATTTGGTTTGACTTCAAAATTTGATTAAGGAAAAAATATTTAATAAAACACTATGAAACCAAATGAAAGTGCTAGATATCATAGTTACAAATCTAAATTCAAAAAAATTAGAATTTTATCCTTCATACAAAAACATTTATGTTGTATATGATGAGTGTCACTCCTTAAAAATGCTATTTAAAAAATAAAGATAGTTTTCGAAGGAGATGGAAAAAGAACTACAATCTGACTCCAAAATTTTTGAAAAAAATATATTTAGAATCTATAGACAAAACATCAAAAGTCACTAGTTTTCATCATCTTCAAGTTCCTCATGGTTTAGCCACTATAGGAGCCCGAAAGTGAAGATTTAGTTTAAAAAAATCAATTTAGTGTCCAGTTTGCCCAAAAATTGTAAACTAGTATTGTGAGATCATCTAAGCATGTGCCAAAATTTGCAAGAAAAGAAACAAAAACACAAAGAAATGTGAAGAAATTTCATTTCTCCCAGACAATCTTCTTCATAGGAAAACACATTGTTAAGCACATTATTCCAGTTCTGCATGATCTAGAACCTTAAAATATGGATATAGAACCTCTAGAAACCTTTTATCATCATATTCAAACCACACAACATATCTTCAACCATGAAGAAATGTAGAACACGTCACAAAACACACCTCTATCACACAACACACTCTTTTATTAAAATTTTCTCAAAAGTGCTTAGAAACCAAGTGAACTAGCTACATCAACAACACCAACACAACATATCTACAACATCTACAAAACCAACAATCCCCCCATCTACAATACCAACAATCTCTAACAATCTTCATACTATTGACATCAATGAAAACACCTACAACATACTTAAAACAATACCCCCCTTTGTCATTGATGGCAACACTAGCTCTAAAAAACCATCAACAATAAAAAACTCTGCATCAAGCAACACTCCCCCTTGCTGGTACATCTCTTACACTTCTTTTCCTTGCGCCTTTCAGAAACTATTCTCTATTCTCTCCCCTATCTGAGGAGATCTTCAAAAATTACTCTCCCCTTGTGTTTTTCAGACATCATTCCCCCCCTTTGACATCAATGGCAAAGGGAAACAAATTTCCCTTTGGCAACACTTGCACAGTTCTCTTTGGGAAACACCAAAAAGCAACCTCTCTCTCTCTCCACTACTCTTTTGTATATAATTCTCACTATTGCACACATTGCACTCTCTTTTTCTTACTCTCCCTTAGGGACACAATATATACTCCCCCTGACTGCACCAACCAAAAAACACACCATTACCTACTCCCCTTGAGAGGTAGCCTTTATTAGTCCAAGACCAAAAATATATCTTGAAATACTTTCCTAGACAGATGCACCATTTATGCATCTAGTTGAAATAAGGATCGGAAATAAATCCTAAATTCTATTAGAGATACTCAAATGTATCTTTTGGAAGAGCCTTTGTAAAAATATCTATAACTTGATCCTTTATAGGCACATACTCCAACTTCACCCCATTCTCTGCAAATTTTTCTCTTAGAAAGTGATACTAAATAGATATATTTTTTGTTCTTGAATGAATTACCGAGTTATTTTAAATATTGATAGCACTTGTATTATCGCACAAGATAGAATTAGGTTCATCATATGATACTCTAATATCCTTCAATGTCTTCTTCATCCATAACACCTGTGTGCAGTATGATGTTGCTGCAATATATTCTACCTTTGTAGTAAATAATGACACTAAATCTTGCTTCTTACTCGACCAAGAAACCAACTTGCTTCCAAGAAAGAAAGAACCTCCACTTGTAATTCTTTTGTAATCTATAAAACCTACCCAATCTATATCTATATATGCACTCAAGGAGAAATTATTATCCCTAGGATACCATAAACCAAATTCTGAAGTTCCCTTTGAGTATCTAAATATCCTTTTAACTATTGCAACATGTGACTCTCTAGGATCTTCATGAAATCTTACCACAAGACATACTGCATGCATGATATCTGGTCTAGTAGTAGTTAGGTATAGAGGTCCACCAATAATTCATCTATACTTTCTCTGATAAGCCTTAGGATATTCATTATTTTTTCTCAACTTACAACCAATAACCATAGGAGTACACATTGGTTTAGAATCCTCCATTGCAAACTTCTTCAATATTTCCTTGAAATACTTTGACTATGAAATTAAAATACCTTTTTTTGATTGACTGATTTGTAATCCTAGGAAGAAATTCATCTCCCCACATATTGACATATCAAACTATTTTTGCATCTCATCTATAAAATTCTTACACATGCCTTCATTTCCTCCAAATATTATTTCATCATCATACACTACTACAATTAGGATTTTTTCTCCCTCAACCTTGAAGTAAAGGTTGTTATCTATATTACCTTTTCTAAATCCTTGTTGCAACAAGTACTTATCCAACCTTTCATACCAAGCTCTAGGAGCTTGTTTGAGTCCATACAGTTCCTTCTTCAACATGCAAACCATATCAACATCATATAATAACTAAAAGCCTTCCAGTTATTCAATGCACACCTCTTCTTCTAACTCACCATTCAAAAGTGAAAATTTCACATCCATCTGATTTACCTTGAAGTATATATGTCTTGCAAAATCCAAAAAAAATTCTAATAGCTTCCATCCTTTCCACCAAATAAAAAGTCTCTTCAAAATCTATTCCTTCCACTTGTGAGTAGCCCTTACACACAAGTCTAGCCTTATTTATGACAACTTTTCCATCCTCATTCAACTTGTTCTTGAAAAACCATTTAGTTCCTATCACATTCTTATTTGTTGGTCTTGGGACCAATTCCCAAGTCTGATTATTCTCAATCAATTCCAACTCTTCTTTCATAGCTTTGATCCAATTCTCATATTTGCATGTCTCAATTACTATTTTAGGTTCTACTTCTAAAAATAAACAAAATTTTACTAATTCATCCACCATAACAATTTTTCTTCTTGCCAACACACCTTTTCTCTTATCTCCAATAATTTGATCTTCATAATGATTCTTCTACACATACTTAGGAGTCTTAGGGATATTTTCTACAACTTCTTCCTCTTCAAATATAATCTATTTTTCTTTCTCTTCTTCTTTTTCTTCTTCACTGCAAGGGGATTCATGAGATTCATATCCTTATATCAGTAAAGAACTCTGATGTGGTTCTTCATCCACTTTGACACTTCCACTTTCAACGATATTCTTGAACCTTTTATTATATCATCGATATGCTTTTCTTCTTGTAGAGTATCCAAGGAAGATTCCTTCATCAAATCTTGCATCTAACTTTCCTAAGTTTTCTTCATCTCTTTTGATATAACATTTACTTGCTAACACTCTAAAATATTTTAGAGTAGGAGGTTTACCATACCATTGCTCATAGGGAGTCTTTGAACTATTCACTCTTTCTTGACCTTTGTTAAGTATGTACACTGTAGTATGAATAAATTCTCTCCAAAAGGAATCTAGTAGATTTTCTTCTTTCATCATAGTCCTTGCTACTTCTTAAATTGTTCTATTCTTTCTCTCTACAACTCCATTCTATTGAGGAGTCCTAGGAGCTGATAACTATCTCTTTATTCCATGATCTTCACAATGTTTTTTAAAATCATTAGAGGTAAACTAACCACCTCTATTAGACCTTAAGCACTTGATTTTAAAATTTATTTCATTCTCAACCATAGACTTAAATGCTTTAAACTTATCTAGAGATTTTGATTTTGATTTAATAAATTTCACCCAAGGCATTCTAGAATAATCATCAATCAACAACATAAAATAATTGCCACCATGAGAGATTATTTTTTGGTAGTTCCACATAGGTCTATAAGGACCAACTCGAATGGACCTATGATAGAGTATTCTTTATTCATGAACCTATTCTTTGTTTTCTTTCCAAACTGATATTCCTTGCAAATTATAGGTAGGCTTTGTAATCTTTGGGAAATCTCTCACAACATTAGTAGAATTGATCTTTTCTAGGCTGTCAAAATTGATGTGACCCATTCTTCTATGCCATAGCCAACTTTCATTGATTTGAGACATAAAGAACTTAGCACCAATATATTTGAGCTAATAAACATTACCTTTTTCCCTTGTCCCTATAGTAACCAAAGTATTGGACCTTCATTTTATGATTTCATAACCATCATCCTAAAAAAAATTTGTATCCTTTGCTACTTATCTATCCTACATTGAGAAGAATATGACAGTGACCCTTAACATAAAGAACACCATCTATTTTATGCTTTCCATAAAAAATAATTGAACCTTTTCTATAGATCTTAGCAGATGTATCATCACCAAACTTAACAAGACCACCATCATACTTTTGAAGTTTAACAAACTTACTCTTATCACCTATCATACGATTTGAGCATCCACTATCAATTATCCAGTAATTCCTCTCCTCTCTTGCATGAAAAGTAGTAACCATAGTTCCTTCAATGTTGTGACCTATTTTTAGAGCACTTTCCTTCATACATATTTTATAATTAGTAGAATTATTTCCAACATTTAGAGCCATGGACAAGCATTCATCACTGTCATCATCAGGATAGTCTGATCCCTCATCATCAAATACACCATTATCTTTTTTAACATAATAACTCTTCTTGAAAAATCCTTTATGATCCTTATGTTTTCCATTTGAAACTTTGATTGGATGTATTTAGAAGAATAATGAGCTATGTTTCCACAATTGAAACACTTAAAGGGTAACTTACCTTTGTATTTTCTAGTGCCCTTTTTCAATCTCCTTACAAAATTTGCTTCCACCTCATTAAGATCATCCGAATCTAGTTCATCATCCTTCTCTACCTTGCTGAATTTAAAGGAACTTTCTTTATTTGTAGCAACTTGAAAAAAAAATCTTAATTCATAAGAAATTAAAGCACCAAACATCCAATCTCTAGAATATTGATCTAAATTTTGAGCTTCCTCAATAGAAAAAAATTTAGAACTATAAGTTTTAGGAAGAGTTCTCAATAACTTTTTCATAACCTCACTTTCTTCTAGCTTACCACCAAGACCATTGATGGCATTAATAACTTTAACCACTCTGATCATGTAAGATATAATATCTTCATCTTTAGATATCCTTAGGGTTTAATAAAAATTGGCTTTGTAATTCTACATCTTCGCTTGCTTGACCTTGTTATCTACTTCATAAATACACTCCAACTTTTTCTAGATCTCTTTTGTAGTTTTGAGGCTTATCACTTTCCCAAGTTTTGAATCAGAAATTCCACCCAATATAGCATTTCTTGCATTTCCATTGTTCTCATAATCCTTGATTTCATCATCACTTATATTGGACTAGTAGTAGGAATAGTATAGCCTTTTTCAACTAATTGCTAGACACCAAACCCAAGAGAGGCTAGAAAGGATTTCATCCCAGATTTCCAATAAGAATAACTCATTCCATCAAACATAAGATCTTTGACACCTTTCTTGTGAAACATCTTTATCTACCACAATTTTTTAAGCTTTCTCAAAGGAACCATAGCTCTGATACCAATTTTTTGATGCATAAGGAAACTAAGAGGGGGGTGAATCATTTGTACATTATAAAATTAAATCCCTCATTAACTTTCAAATCCTTATCAAAATTTAAAGCCCCATTAAGCATTAGCAAAATGTAAACATATGAAACATCAATGCAAACACAACCATATACAAGAGAACACCAGATTTACGTGGAAACCCTAAGTAGGGAAAAACCATAGTGAGGATTAGATAGCCTATATATGAATAACAACACTGAATAATATTAGGCTCACTGAAAAGGGCTTGTTGCCTAGAAGAAAGAAGAATAGAAGAAACTTCTACAAAGAGATTCACTATCTCAGAAAAATAAGAAGATCCACTACTACAACTTTTCACAATTTTCAACCTTTGGCTCACTACCTCTAGTAACTTTAGGTACACTAAAAATGCAGACATCTTCTGCTCATTGCATCCAGAGTCATAAGAATTTAAGCTCACACTCAGATCACCACACTTGATAAAATTTGCATCTCACACACTTTCCACTCTACTCAACACAAACTCCACCTTGCATTTATACCATCCATGACCTAAAAAACTCCTTAAGGTCGACCTTGATGAAACATATTCATCTCAAATGTGCAACACCAAAATAGGTCAGCACCAAACACCTCTGTGGTGAAAATAAATGAAGGTGGACCATGCTAAGGGTTAGATAGGACCCAAATCTACACTGAAACACTTCACCATGCTTCCAAAAACAACAAGAAACTCCACAATTAGTGCTAGCATGCTAGGTCGGCCAAACCTGCACTAACACTAACAAGCAACCGCATACACACTTCTCCAAGTCTGAAAACAACATGCAGACCATAAATCAATACTTCATAGTATCCACACAACATCCCAAAATATTCCAACATCATCAAAATATTTTGCAACACTACCACAACCACCTGCAACTGAGAAAAACATCAATCTATGCAACTAGACATACTGCCATAGAACAATACTTATGAATCCAAAATTGTGGAATAACTGAACACCAAAAATTTCAAGGGAAAATAATACAAAAAATATAAACATGTTCCCAAATCTGAAAGATAGGAAACAACAATGTAAAGAAATGTAGAGCAATTCCATTTCTCCCAAACAACTTTCTTCATAAGCAAATACATCTTCCACTAACATACGATCCAATACCTTAAACTTTGGATATAGAACCTCATAACTCCTTTGATCATCATATCCAAACTGCACAAGCATATCGTCAACCATGAAGAAATATGGAACACAATATGGAACACACCTCTATCACTCTCCACACTTTTTTATTCAAATTTTCTTAGAAGCACTTGGGAACCAAGTGAACTAGTTGCATCAGAAACACCAACACAAAATATCTACAACATATGCAACAACAACAATTTCCCCATCTACAATACGAACAATCTTCAACAATCTTTATACTGTTGACATCAATGACCAACTGTTGACATCAATAACAACACTTGCATCATACTTGCAACATCATTATATTTTAAGGATTTTAATTTTAAAATTCACTATGCACTTAGAGTGCTCCACCATCCATGCTTTATGAAGTCTCAAAATTAACCATGCAAAGTACTTGTTTAAGGCTTTAGATACTTTATGAGTAATTAGTGCATGATCACTAATAAATTCTTCAAATTTAATGAATGGTACATAGTGGGTTTTAAATCAATCATATGCCAATCCATATGTACCATATATATATATTTTAGACTATAGGAATCAGGTAGTACGACCCCCTATAAACTGCAGTGCACCTGGCAAAATTTTTAATGTGACCGACGGTGTTAGCACGATACGCCCTTCGGTACCACGGGGGTGGGGGAGACTATACCTCATGACCAAACTCTTGCAATAGGAGAGGTGTAGCCAACTCAGCTAGGACCCTAGCCCCTATCCATATGTACCATATAGCATCTTAATAAATATTTCTATTAAAATCTATTATTTATTAAAAGTTGTGAATTTATAATTAAGCCTCATATTTTGTGAAGAACACAAGTATTGGCTCTATGTATGAACCCAATATACTAATATGATTTTTTTTTGTTATATTATATGGATAAAATTTTAGTTTATATTATAGTTAGATGACCTAAGATAATGAGTAAGATAGGTCACAAGTCGAAGAAGTAGTAGTAGACTAGAGAGGTAGAGGTCAATAATAGTAATTTTACATGGTATAAGAGAAAAATGATAAACCTTATATATTAGAAAAAATCAAATTAACCACTCATAATATTCCTATCATGCACATATTCTAGATCAAAATAATGTTTACCCTCAAAGATATAGAAGAAAATAACACATACTAGACATGAAAAATGGGATGCACATGTTCAATTTTGTTGAATATTATCAACAGTTGAAATATAAATTATTAATTTGGTAATACCCATGAATATGTATGAGAATTTATATGATAGTGTTAGTGTCATTTTTAACACCCATATAAATATAATTTGATAAAATCTAAAAAAATTACAATTTATACTTAAAACTATAATTTCATATATATATATATATATATATATATATATATATATATATATACAGGTATATAAAAATAATTTTAAATGATTGAATAAAATTTTAATTAAATTATTTTCATCACATAAAATTAATTTTATTCTAGATAAAAATTGTCACAAAAAAGTTTATTTATAAAAATAAAGATATTTCGTTACTTAAAAATGATCCCTAATTAGGATATTTTTAAGGAGGAACCGTATAGATTAGTTTAAGTATTATAAATTATTTTTATAATAAAAGAAACTAATTATTCAATTTCTAAGGGGCTTGGCAACATATTTTCAAATTAAATTACAATGCTAAGCTAATACTAGGATATTCTTTTTCATATTCTTTGACTCCTCTCACAATTATTTATGAGGAAATAATAAATAAGTGATTCCATATGTTTATCTAGGTAAGACTAGGCTATGTAGTCTTGGAAGATAGAAGCATGACCTTTCAATATGAATGGTTATGTATTTTGAAATGATGAATTCAGAGGATTTTTTTAAAAGATAAGAACTATATGATGTGTAAAGCAAAATGAGTAATAAAAATGATTAGATAATATATAAGGAAATAATAATTTTAAACTATTTTATCATTTATGTTGGAATTGATAGTGAACCTCACAACTTCCAAAAATCACCTACAATAAAAATTCTAATCACAAACGAGAGATTAAAGAAAATAATTTGCTATGCAACCAAGAGAAAAGATTGATCTACACAAGAATCTGATATGCTTTCTATATTGAATATTGAATACTTAGATTACGTGGATGATTGCAATGAATGATCAATCCTTATAAAAGGATCAAAGAAAACCATAATGAGGATTTGATTAGATTGTGAAAAGTGCCTTAATCTCATGCAATGAGACAACTTGATATATATTTAGTCCAATCTAATAATAAAAAATCATTCATAAGTTTAGCTTGAGTAAATAAATTAATAAGGGACTTAATAACTAACTAATGATTTAAATAATTATCAAGTGATGTGATATTTCTATTAGGATTCAATTGTGTAGTTTTATGAGTCAAACTCATTGATCCATGTTTCATGAGTAGTGGTTCACAAGAACCCATCTCTCATGATAATGAATGGTCCACTTAGCACTCATTGCATCTAGGTGATGCTCATAGAGGTGAAGCATAGGGCCTTCCCGGGAGGTCACCCATCCCAGCACTAGGTGACCTCCCAGGAAGGCCCAATGCTTCACCTCTATGAGCATCACCTAGATGATAAGAGTGCTAAGCGGACCATTCATTATCATGAGAGATGGGTTTTTGTGAACCACTACTCATGAAACATGGGGCAATGAGTTTGACTCATAAAGCTACATAGTTGAATCATGATAGCAATATCAAAATTTGACACACTATGGAAAATACCTCCTTATCTATCAAGTGATGTCCCAATTATTCCAACACACCCTCTTAAAATCAAATTAGGGAGTAGCTAAAAAATCCTAATGAAGAATACATTGATGGATGCATGGATGGGTTCTAGATACAAGGCTTTATGAGTTACCCATGTAAAAGAAAATGAAATCTCTCATAACTAGAGAAAAGGAGAAAGAAAATGAAACAACTGCATTAGTGAAATAAGGATAGAAGGATGACTCAATATGACCCCAAGGACTACTAATAACAAACAAGTACAATAAAAGTCCTCACAGTAGGAGAGAGAAAATGAGAATAAAAATCCCCCCCTTAAAGATGTAGCTCCTATGTCAATGATGAACATTTGAAGGCATAATATAATCTACTTCTGGGAAACAACATTTCTCCCCCTTAGGAAGAATAAATCTGGTGATTACAAAAGGCAACCTAAAAATATGGGTAAATTAGGAATCCAAATCCAAATGATGTGTGCCTCCAAAAAGTGTTCAAGTTTCCACATGTCAGAAAGAGATGATGTCAATCCAAGATCCTATGAAGATTGATGGAGAACAAGCTACAAAGGTGATGGAGATGGTGGGCCAACAAAAATTGTGTGGCTATCAACAAAAAGGATATGGATGTCTTCAAATTAATTCTCTATATCTGCAATCCGAGACTCTACAAACAAGGATGATATGTCTGCAAGATACAAATATGTTAACCTACTTTTCAAACTTTACAAATTTTAAAATTTTGAGTCAAAAACTTAAACTAATAACCTCCTAGTTAAAAATATTCACAATCATCTGCAAATATTGGGCCTCTTTCCATTTTGAAGCAAAATCATCATTTGTCTCAATCAAAACCCTTAGGAGTAGTGATGCAGCCTACCAAGATTTACAAAAACAATTAAATTTTTAAAAATGTGAAGGTTTATGCAAGAATATTTTAGGGAGATGTTCTTGATGTTATTCTAAGAAATCTAACCATTTTTTGTAGCTACCCATTTCCCAATTTAGGAGAATTTAAAGTTTTAATTTTAATGACCAAATTTTGGGAAATATTAAATTAAAAACCTTATTTGCTCAAAAAGAAATTATTTTTATGGGTTTTGGTTGTAATAGTGTTTTTTCTGAAAAAGAATGTGAAATTATTTTAAAAACTTTCCAAAGCATTAACGTTTCCATAAAAGAAGTTTTTCCAACATTTAAAGGTTCTTTTGAATAAATGAGAACATTGAGTGAGTTTTTTGTATGCATTCCCTTCATTAATGCTACTATTCTCCCTCATTCAAAAATCCTAATCTTCTCTATTGCTTATATCCCTCATTTGAAACTTCAAAACTCCCCCTTTATGCTAATAATTGAAACTTTGAAACTCTTTGTTGCAAATATGTTAATCAATTCAAAACTCCAAAGTTCTTCCATATTACTACTGTAAAAAAATTTAAACTTCGGAACACTTCTTATTTCTCTCATGCTACCTCAATCAAAACCTTCAAAAGTCTTCTTCATTACTACCATGCCAGCAATTTAAAAACCTCAAAACATGAACTTTTAAAAGGAGGAAAGGAAGTAGTTATTACTATGCAAACTTGCACGCCTAAAGACAAACCTTCTAACTGTATACTAGCATCTGTGTAACCCATGACAAAATAGAAGCTTTTGAAGAGGGTGTCTAATGCTTTTGTTGAATGCCATAAAAAAGATAAAGATTCATGCATTAAGCTCTTGGTGAGTGCTAACATGAAGGGAGGAGTATAGAAGGCATGTGAGTTGTGTTAGAATATTTAATATTCTGCAGTCAGCAGAACTGTCAGCTCAGCCCCCATGTAAGAAGAAGATTTTCAAGTTGCAACCAATGTATGCCCCCAACAATTAATATGGTAGATATTTTTGAATTCAAATTGGAGCACTCATTTTTGAGCTTGTTGCAGCCAACGAATACCTGCAACAATTGATGTGGTAGGTTAATTTGAAATTTGAAAGAAGCGCTCATTCTTATGAGCCAAAAAAGCAAGTAAGACAAAGTGGATTGCATTCGTTGGAGTTAGGAGAAGCAAAAGAAAGTTTTTTGAAGTCAAGCCTGCAGTAGCAGCAAGAGGAATGCTCAACAGAATGTAAGGCGACAACAACAACACAAAAGGAATGTTAGCAGACATAGCACACTGATAGCTATAGCTACAGGAGTGTAGTAGTTTCATGTTCTAGGTGTGAGAGCAGCACCATATTGTATTGGACATCTATCCAAATAGATTAGATTTATTTTGTTCATGAAAATCAGAGAATTTCCTCCAAGTTTTTGTATTTTGAATCAAGAAAGGAATATATGCAAAGTTAACTTATGTCTGTTTAGTTCTGCTATCGGAGTGCATTCTCTGTGTTATTTTTTGAGTCTATTCATCCTGTCAAAGCACTGTTTTTGTCTTATTTGCACCCCTGCCATTCCCAAAAATTGGTATCAAAGCCCTGTTTTTCTAGGTAGTCAGTCAACTAGTCAAGTTTGTTATTTGTGGGTGTATTGGGTAACGCCCTAGGTTATCTAGGCATTAGTTTATTTTCTCAAACCTTTTTTTAAATATGGCAGGAGGTGATAGCAAAGGTTGGAAACACCCACCGAATTTTGATGGTCAAAATTATGACATATGGGCTAAGAAGATGAGAACCATCTTAGTTGCAAATGACCTATGGGAGTTGGTCATAAATGGGTTCAATGATATCATAGAACCAAATGCATTTGCAGCCCTTTCAAATGTACAAAAGAATCAATTGAAGGAAACCCGAATGAAGGATGCAAAATCCCTCAGTTTGATTGAGGCAGCCTTGAGTGAGGCTATTTTCACACATATTGCAGCATTAGAATATGCAAAGAAAGCTTGGGATATATTGTAAAATAGTTATAAAGGAACTGGCAAAGTGAGGTCAGCTAAGTTGCAGCTCTCAAGAAGAAATTTTGAGACTCTATTAATGAAAGATAATGAGTCCATTTTAGATTATTACACTAAGATTTCAGCCCTGATAAATCAGCTACGAATCAATGGAGAAACAATGGAAGAGCAAAGGATTGTTGAGAAAATCCTAAGAAGTCTACCTACTAAGTTTGACTATGTAGCCGTTATAATTGAAGAGGCAAATGATTTGTCTTAGATGACTTTAGATGAGTTGATGGGTTCACTAAAAACCCATGAGCAGTGGTTGAACATATTTGCTCCTTCCTTAGAGTAAGCATTCAAAGCTCAGACCAATGGAAGAGGTCGGGGAAGAGGAAGAAACAATAGAAGTATAGGTCAAAGAGGTAGAGGCAAAAGTAATTCTGGTAGAGGAGGTTCTGACAGCACAAAGGAGCTGAGTAGCTAACAGTCAGCAAACCAATACCAGAGGAAGAACAACAGTTTGAACCAGAGGAATGAAAAAAGCAATGTGCAATGTTATTACTATCACAAATATGGCCATTATGCTAGTGAATGCAGGAAGAAGCAATGTGACCATGGAGGCCAAAATGCTAATGTAGCTAATGAGAAAAAAGTTGAAAATGACAAGCAGTCAAATGTTTTCATTGTATGCAACCTTTCTGAACGTAGCAATGATGAAGTATGGTACTTGGATAGCGGATGTAGCAACCACATGAGTGGTAACAAAAATTTCTTTGCCTCCATTGATAGCACTGTAAAAATAGAAATCAGAATGGGAAATGATGAGAAGGTTCCTATGATGGGAAGAGGTGTAGTCAACATCCAAACAAAGAACGGTGAAAGACAAAAAATCCAAGATGTCTATTATTCTCCTGGCATGAAGCATAATTTATTGAGCATTGGACAAATGGTCCAAAATGGCTACAAAATCTTGATGGAGAATGGAGAATGCAAGATATTTGATAGAGGAGGTAGCAAGAAAGTGATGGTTGCAGTGCAAATGACAAGAAACATAATGTTTCCTCTCAGGATGCACATAATGTCTGTGACAGGAACAACAAATGGTCAGCAACAACATTGTTCACCGACACTAACAGTAGTCGCTCAGTAGTCGGCAGTTGAACACCAGTTTGCTTTCAAGACAGTCATCAAAGACCCATCCAAACTATGAAACTTAAGGTATGGGCACTTAAGCTTTTCAAGTTTGAGTTTATTATCTAGGAAAGGCATGGTTAGGGGTTTACCATCTATTGTAGAACCCGATGGCAAGTGTGAGGCTTGCATTTTAGGAAAACAACATAGGTAGCCATTTCAATCCGGGTATTCTAGGAGAGCAAGAGCACCTCTTGAGTTAGTGCACTCATATTTATGTGGACCCATGAAAACCCCCACTTTAGCTGGAAATACATATTTCATGACTTTTATAGATGACTATAGCAGAAAAATATGGGTCTATTTCTTGAAAAACAAATCAGAAGCCTTTGAGAAGTTTAAATGGTTTAAGGTAGCAATTGAGAAGGAGAGTGGTCACTATATCAAAGCCCTTAGGATAGATAGAGGGGGAGAGTACATCTCCAATGAATTTCTAAATTTTTGTAGGAATGAGGGAATTCACAAACAATTCACAACTAGGTATACTCCACAACAAAATGGAGTGGCCGAGAGGAAAAATAGGACCATTCAAGAAATGGCGGCAAGTATGCTAAAAGCCAAAGGGCTGTCACACATATTTTGGGGAGAAGCTGTAGCAACAATAGTCTGTATACTGAATAGGTGCCCCACAAAGGCTATCCGTGATAGGATTCCACAAGAGGCATGGACTAACAACAAATGGAGTGTTGAACACCTAAGGATTTTTGGGTGTGTGGCATATGCATCCGTGCCAAAAGAGAAGAGGCAGAAATTTGATGATAAAGGAGAGAAATGTATCTTCATAGGATATAGTGAGGAATCAAAAGCCTACAAGTTGTACAATCCCATCACCAAGAAGGTTGTGATAAGTAGAGATGTTATTTTTATTGAGAATGAAGCATGGGATGGATCAATGGATGACACCATAGGTATTTCAGTTACCATACCCCTTGATGATGATGAAGCTTTAGATGATAGAACCATAGGGGGAGCTCAAGAAAGAAGTAGCTTAGAGAGAAACTACCATAGAGCATTAGAAAATAGCAGCTCCAATGATGTGCAACAAAACAGTAACAGTTCTGGCAGTGTTCAACAGAACAACAACTCTGGACAGAGACAACAGTCTGTCAACTCCAAAATTCAGTAGAGCAGTAGCTTTGACAGTCAATAGTATAACAACTCTAGGAATTAGAGTAGCAGCAGCTCATAAGAAAACTCAGACCCTACACTTGCATCATTGATGCCAAGAAAAACAAAAAGTGTAAGGGAGATTTATGATAGCACAAGGTATGCTGATTTTCATGAAAATTTGGATTTTGCTTTATTCTCCTATAGTGATCTAACGTACTTTGAGGAAGCAGTGAAAGAAGACAAGTGGTGTAAGGCCATGGATGAAGAGTTGGATGCTATAGAAAGAAATCAAACATGGGACTTGATTGATTTACCCAAGGGTAAACAAGTGATTGGAGTGAAGTGGGTCTATAAGACCAAGTGTACAATTGAAGGCAAGATTGAAAAACATAAGGCAAGACTTGTTGTGAAAGGGTACAAACAACAACCCAGTATAGATTATGATGAGACATATGCACCAGTTGCAAGGCTATAAACAATGCATATAGTCATTACAGTTGCAACATAGCATCAGTGGAAAGTGTATCAAATGGATGTAAAATCAGCCTTCTAAAATAGAATGTTGAAGGAGGAGGTATATGTGGAGCGGCCACCTGGATATGAAGTCTCAGGGCAAGAGGACAAAGTGTATAGGATCCGAAGAGCTCTTTATGGGCTGAAATAAGCACCTCGGGTGTGGTACAACAAAATAGATGCCTATTTTTTGAGAAATGGTTTTAGCAAGAGCAACAACGAACCCACACTCTACATCAAAGAATACAAGGTGACATTTTAATTGCAGTTTTGTATGTAGATGATCTTATTTTTACTAGTAACATTGACAACGAAATTTCTGATTTTAAAGAAGTCATACACCAACAGCAACAGGTTTGAAACCATGCAAGATTGACAACAGTAAGGATGTGAACCCAACCCTCTACAAGAGTATGGTTGGAAGTTTGATGTATTTGACATCAACTAGGCCTGATTTGATGTATGCTGTAATTTTGATATCTAGGTTCATGGAGGAACCTAAGGACACACATTGGCAAGCAGGAAAGAGGATTTTGAGGTATGTCAATGGAACAACCGATTATGGCATTCTGTATGCAGCATCTAATGAGTTCAAGTTGGATGGTTTCACAGATAGTGATTGGGCGGGAAATGTGGATGATAGGAAGAGCACATCGGGACATGTCTTCAACATGGGATTGGGTGCAATCTCATGGGCATCAAAGAAGTAGCCGATTGTCTCTCTCAGCATAGCAAAAGCAGAGTACATAGCAGCAAATGCAGCAGCTTGTTAGGCTATTTGGTTGAGGAGGATCCTTGCAGATTTACAACAACAACAAGATGATAGCACAATCATTCATTGTGATAATGTGTCCTCCATAGCGTTGACAAAGAATCCGGTCTTTCATGGATGAAGAAAACACATTGAGATTCGTTATCACTTCATAAGGGAGTTGGTAGAACAAGGTGAGATAGAAATACAGTATTGTAGATCCGAGCAGCAACTCACCAACATCTTCACCAAGGCATTGCCTAAGGATAGTTTTCAATGCCTAAGAGATAGACTTGGCATTGTAGATAGCTTCAAAGATCAACTTTGAAAAGAAACATCAGAGTGATAGCTGACTTGGAGATTAAGGGGGAGTGTTAGAATATTTAATATTCTGCAGTCAACAGAATTGTCAGCTCAACCCCCATGTAAGAATAATATTTTCAAGTTGCAGCCAACATATTCCCTCAACAAATAATATGGTAGATATTTTTGAATTCAAATTGGAGCGCTCATTTTTGAGCTTGTTGCAGCCAATGAATAACTACAACAATTAATGTGGTAGGTTAATTTGAAATTTAAAAGAAGCGCTCATTCTTATGAGCCAAAAAAACAAGACAGACAAAATGGATTGCATTCATTGGAGTTAGGAGAAGCAAAAGAAAGTTTTTTGAAGTCAAGCCTGCAGCAACAACAAGAGGAATTTTCAACAGAATTTAAGGTGACAGCAATAGCACAAAAGGAATGTTAGCAAACGTAGCGCAATGAGAGCTACAGCTACAGGAGTGTAGCAGTTTCATGTTCTAGGTGTGAGAGCAGCACCATATTGTATTGGACATCTGTCCAAATAGATTAGATTTATTTTGTTCATGCAAATCAGAGAATGTCCTCTGAGTTTTTGTATTTTGAATCAAGAAAGGAATATATGCAAAGTTAATTTATGTCTGTTTAGTTCTGCTGTCGGAGTGCATTCTTTGTGTTATTTTTTGAGTCTATTCATCTTGTCAAAGCACTGTTTCTATCTTATTTGCAGCCCTACCATTCCCAACAAGTTGTTCAACAAAATATCTCAAAAGAATTAGGTTGTATACTTTTTGAGCTCTTGAAACCTTCAAGGAAAGCCATATGCAGGTCAAGCATTCCTTCAAAAGACACTTTAATGGCACCATTGAATTAATGACACTCAAAAGCTTCAGATCAAGAAAAACATCAAGAAATATTAGTAGGATTGTAATTGTAAATTATGTCATAGACAAGCATGACCGAGTAATGTTTAAATCAATAAAAAGGGCTTCAAAAGTTTTAATCAAATGCCATTACATAGGCATCCATGTAAAAGCAAAGACAAGGCACAAGATTTGTTTGAAAAAGTGCCTGAAAGAAATGTGGTCTCACGAACTATAATGATAAAGCTAAAATATGAGCAAAATGAATTTGTTGAAAAGGCATTAGAAGCTATCGAGCAAATGCATTTGGCAATGATAAATCCAAAATATGTAATGTTTTCTCATTATATTCTATGCCAAGGCCAGTAATAGCTAGAATAGGGTATGGGCATTGTCTAAAGCATAAAGGTTGCAAATTTTTTATCAGATGATTGAAATAACATTATATGGGGTGTGATATAAGAGAATAAAGGAAAGTCTGATAACTATTTCACAAAATTCCTCAAAGTGATGTCACCAAAGTTAAATTCTATGATTGTAGGGTATATAAATATGTAATTGGGATATGTAGAAGACAAGGTAGTGAAATATTTGATAGAATTCCCTAAAGAAATGTTGTCAAATACAATATATTTACTGCAGGATATGCACAAAGTCAATTATAATGAGTGTATTAGCAAGCAATGAGGCATGATAGAGGGAAAATATAAGGACTGTTTGATAAAATCCTCAAAGGAATGTGGTTTCAATGTTGCATGATATATACATAATTGATTTGCGGACATGGCTTTAAATACTATCATGAAAATGGGTTCTAGAAAAATTTACCGTCAATAATTCACCATCAACAAATTCACTTCCAATAATTCATCGCCATGATAAATTCATCTCATGGAAAATTCACCATCAACAATTCATATCATATTGTTGGCGGTGAATTTTCCACGAGATGAATTTGTCATGGTAATGAATTGTTGGCGATGAATTTTTGGAGGTGAATTGTTGGTGGTGAATTTGTTTGAAGCCATGCCACAGGTGTAATGACTAATGATTTCCAATCTATGCTAGGTTGTAGACCCTTCATAAAAATGTATGAGAAATGTGAAAGCAATCATGTTTTGAAGAGATACCAACTAATCGACGACGCAATTGTAGAATATGTACAAAATGGATTTGTTAAGGCTTTTGAAACTTTCATAGACAAAGAGGGGCACTATTGCAAACACAATATTTATTTTCTTATGATCTTCAAGGATGATCTGCTAGATCATCTAGTCATGTCGATCTACTAAAGGCTAATAAATTTCTATCTTTGCTCATATTTTTTACATTGAAGGTATTAGTGTAGAATATTTTGTCTAGAATATTCCTTTAGATAAGTTTGTTAGTTATATTTTTAAGATAATGATTGCTTAGTTGTGTAATCTTGCATGGAGTTGCATGCCTATTTTCTAGTTGGTAGTTTCCATTCTAGAATGCTCATCTCTTGCTATATATATTGTACTCATTCTTAAACAATTATCAAGTTAAAAGTCATGAAAGCAATTATTTAGAGTTTAACCTTTCTTCTCAATTTTTGCAATTGTGTAATTTGCAACTCAAATAGTATTCCTAAAATTCTCATATAAGGATTCACCATATTATCTTGAGTGATAGTTCAAGGTATGTTCTTATTGTACCAAAGATTCCTTTGTATTGTAGTGGGACAACTTTATCATAATAGGTTAACAAAATATTGATGTTTCTCTTGAAAAGATGGATGAAAAATAGTCTAAAAATTTGGATTGAGATTACACTATGATTCCTTCATCAATATTTTCTTATATTTTTTGTGAAGAACTAAGATCAACTTTGGTTATCAATCAAAAGAATCTAAAATCAAAAAATCCAACTTGCTGCTTATCTAGAATAGAAGTGAAGAAGTCTATCATTTTCAAAGGCTCCAAGGAAGGAGTTTAGTACTAAAGACATAAATGTCACACATTGTTTGAACACAATGTTTCTAGGATTTTCCTTAAGTGATTCATTTTTGTGAGATGTTTAATAGATTCTTCATTTAGTGGTTCCTCATCTTTTTTTCCTAGAATAAATGTTAGGGACCCATACAAGTAGTTAGGAATAAGTATAGAAGCCTCCTAGGAGGAGATACTTGTAGCATGGAATTTTCTTGTTAACTAATATTAAGGACATAAGCCAAGTGTTAATGCAATAGAATTGAAAGGAAAAATAGAGGTGCAAAATATGCTTTCCTATAGCTAAAACCACAGAGGAGAAGTGCGAAAAACCTTTATTTAAAAATTTCTTATGTTTGAGATGCACATACACAGTAAGACAAGAGAAACAAAAATAAAACATACACAAAGATAACACTAGATATACATGGGAAAACTCTTACGGGAGAAAAAATCACCACACCAAGCAAAGTCACTTTGTATTAGAGTAAACAGATTATGTATAAAGTTACGAACTTCACTCTCTGATAGTTATCTCACAACAACAAACTTCAGTTTGAAAACCCTCACTATTCCAATGCTATTAATGCATACTATGAATCACTCAATTACTGTCACCTTAGTCTCTATGCTTATGTCACTCCAAAAACCAAAGGGGGAGCCAATTTAATTCCATACTTCACTGACAAGCAACTAGATATCTAATCAAATCGCCCTGCAATCACGCATCGGGCCACCCAAGAATTTAATTATGTTACAGAGAATTACCTAGATTTGGATTTTTTCAATCTCCGAATTAGATCTTACAGTTAATGCACATATCGCTTTGACAGATTTAAACATTCAACCAATAATAGTTGATTTACAATAGCGATGTAAAATCAATGAATTCGATCGTGTCACATGTTATCACATGATTCATGCATCGCTTTGACTATCAAAATAGTCAACTATGCCCCGAGCTTCTCCTACACTGCTACCACGGTATGGCTTAATAGCCACCATGGTATGGCGATAACCGTCTGATCGCCATACTGCCAGAGTCCACCAAGACACGTGTACACATTTTTTGCAATTTTGAGGAATAAAAAAAGCATCTACAATATTCCCAATAAGTTTGTCTGAAATAATGACAAGTGTTCAAAGCCTGCACACCTCACATGCCACCAAGTGTCAAACACTTAGAAAATTCCACTCGGTTCACAAGAGTTCATCGGTACTCACCTCAACTAAGTGCGGAATAAAATGATCATCATTGGATTAGTCAAATCACAACCACAGATCAAGATCCCCTTGATACACTATGTTGTGGTCCCCATTGTCATCAGAGTCTAAAACACTTCCATCTGCCATCGGTCCATTGGCGTAGCTTGGTGAAGAGTTCCACCGATGACCCCAAGTCACACCTATAGAGCCTTTATCGCATATCGACATATCGGTGAGACAACACATTGTCACTCACCAATATGCGATCATTCTACTGATGAAGCTAAGGTTCATCGTGCTACCGCCAAAGAGAAGGAAGGACTTCATGGTATGGAGAGTAAATTCATCAAGTCCTTAACAGAGGTTCAAGCTAGCAAGTTGAGGAAAATTTTCCAACAAGCTCACACTTGACGAAGACTTACTGGCTTCCTCCAAACTTCAAATTTACTAATGATCATAGGCCCCAAGGCCCATCAAACTTGCACACCATCTGAACTTGTTTGTGCTCACTTGATTTGTCAAAGCATTAGCAACATTCTTCAGAGTATCTACCTTTTCTAAACAAACCTTTCCATCCTCCACCATATCTCAAACAAAGTGATACTACACATTGATATGTTTCATCCTTGCATGTAAAGTTGGATTTTTTGCCAAAAAAATGGCACTTTGACTATCATAGGAAATAGTAATCTGCCCTGCATCAAAACCAATATCAGAACACAAATGACCAAGCCAAATAGCTTCTTTCCAAGTGTGCGTTGCTGCCATGTATTCTACCTCCATAGTAGACAAAGCGACTACAGCCTATTGCTTGCTCATCCAACTGATTGCACCACCATTTAACATGAAAGTATATCCACTGGTGGACCTTCTACTGTCAATGTCCCCTACCCAATCAAAATCCACATATCCATGAATGTTGAGATTCCTCTGTGAACCAACCAAATTTCCATGGTAACACAAAGCATATTCCAAAGTACCCCTTAGATATCTAAACACTCTTTTCACAACATCCCAATGTGTCCTTCTTGAATTTCCCATAAATCGGCTAAGTACTCCCACTGCTTGGGCAATGTCTGGCCTTGTATAGACTATTGCATACATTAAACTACCAAAAAAAATTGCATAAGGCATCCTAGTCATGTCCTCCATCTCATTAGTAGAGTTTGGATCATCTTCAACAAATAGCTTTGTTCCCTGCAAAACTAGAACAACTAACTGCTTGCAATCATTCATATTGAATCTCTCCAGAACAGTGTTAATATACTTACTCTGGCTAACCCAAATCTTTTTGTTTGTTCTGTCCTTGGTTATTTCCATCCCCAGAATATACCTTCCTGCACCCAAATCTTTCATTTCGAACTTTGTAGACAACTGAGACTTAAGATCAGAAATCATAGTCTTACTATTTCCTATGAACAACATATCATCTATGTACAGTGTAATAATAAGCACACAATCATTTTCAAATTTTTAATACACACAATGATCAGATTTTGATCTCACAAATCCCATTGACAACACATAGATGTCCAAATTTTGGTACCACATTCTAGGTGATTGTTTCAAACCATACAGATATTTATTTTACTTGCAGATTAGGCTTTCTTTACCCTTTTCAATGAAGTACTCAGGCCGGGACATATAAATTTCTTCTTCTAGCTCTCCATGAAGAAACATTGTTTTCACATCCATCTATTGAATATTTAAGTCATACGTAGCTGCAAGTGACAACAAAAATCTGATAGATGTTAGCTTGGATATAGAAACAATTTCTCCATAATCAATTCCCTCTACCTGGGAATATCCCTTTGCAACCAACCTTGCTTTATACTTTTCAACATTGCCATCTAGACCAATCTTCTTCTTAAATACCCATTTACAACCAACAGGATTTTTCCCTTCAGGAAAAGGCACCAAATCCTAGGTTTCATTCTTCTTCAATGATTCCATTTCTTCATTCATGGCTTCCAACTAGGAATTTGAATCAAACATATTAATCACCTCTTTCATAGTCCTAGGCTCATCAGTGCTAGTAATTAAAGCATAGGCATAGTTTGAATCTAACATAGAGAATCCATACCTATCAAGTTGATGTATTTCACATGTAGACCTTCTCACTGGCTGAGGTTTTGGTTCTTCTTCAGAACTCTCAGAGCTACTAGAGCTCTCCTCAATTTTAGGTACACCATGTAGTTCCTCTTTTTTTGGAGTTTGAGGAATGTCAACTACTCATTCTTCTTTTCCCTTTGATCTGTCTCTAGCTATGGATCAGCAGTTGAAGGCTTCAACTCATGAAATATTACACTTCTTTTATACAAAACCTTCTTAGTATCAGGATTCCACAGCTTGTATCCTTTCACACCAATGCCATAGCCGATGAAGACACATTTAGCAACCTTGTTTTCCAACTTAGATATTTTCTCATTCGACACATATGCATATGCCTCATAGCCAAAGACACGAATATGTCTCAGAGAGGGATTCTTACCAGACCACACTTCCAAATATGTTTTTTCAAGAAGAGCAGAGCAAGGTGAAAAATTTACCAGGTAACATGCTGTAGCCACAGCCTCAACCCAGAACTTCTTCTCTAGACCAAAACTGCTCAACATACTTCTTTCCTTTTCCATTAGCGTCCTATTCAACCTTTCAATAACTCCATTATATTGTGGAGTACATAAGGTGTAATTTTATGCCTTTTAATCCCATGGTCTTTGCAGTTCCTTTCGAAATATGTAGAACAAAACTCACCACCATTATCCATCCTCAAAAATTTGATTTTCTTTCTAGTCGGATTTTCTACCAAAGTTTTAAATTCTTTAAAATGATCGAACACTTTTGATTTACTCTTCTAAAAGTATATAAATGCCCTTCTCAAATAATCATCAATAAAAGAAACATAATATCTAGATTTCGATAACAAAAGAACATTCACTAGACCAAATACATCAGAATGAACATAATCCAGTACACCAAAAGATTTATGAGGACTCAAATAAAATCAAACATGATGTTGATTTCCATAAACAATGTTCACAAAAATCAAACTCAAGATTACAATCAACAAGCCCTTCAACAAGATTTTTAATTTTCAAGGTTTTTAAACCTTTCTCACCTATTTGACCGAGTCTATGATGCCACAACATGGTCTTCTTTGCTGGGAGTTTCACCTCCAAGGAATTCACACTCACAGGAGCGACAATCTTCTCCTCTACACAAACAAATTTTCCTAGCTTTTCAGAGACATTGTTACATTGAACAACACATGCATCCAACTTGTACAGAGTGCTAGTTCATACACCCTTAGTCAACACCATTGCACCTCTAGTCATCTTACATCCTTTACTTGAGAAAGAAACTTCCACACTAGTATCATTCATCTTACTGACAAAAAGTGTGTTATCAGCCAAACCTAGTATGTGTAGTACATCACCAATCCCTTTGGTTCTTTCATCAGGGAATTGCATTTTGACTCTTCCATGGCCAACAATCTCTAGAGTTGAGTCACTCTCCAAGTACACCTCTCCACCATCATACTTTTCATATTTAGTGAACCACTCTATATGAGATGTCATATGGAAATATGCACCTGAGTCAATCAACCAGACATCATCTGATGCCTAAGTCATCAAGGATGCAATGAAGGCATCTGCATCACTCTGAGAAGAGTCATTTTTAAAAGAGTTCTTCTTCTTCTTCTTCTTCTTCTCCTTGCAATCCTTTTGAATATGACCAGGCTGCTCACAGTTCCAACATTTCACCTTGGAATTTTTACCAGGAGACTTTGATCTCCCTTCAGATTTGGATTTAGACTTCTTGTCCTTCTTCTTAGTTTTCTCCTTTGATCTACCCCAAACATCAAGAGCCTCTTTGGCCATCTCTGAAGACTTCCTTCACATTTCTTCTGACAGCAGTGAAGCAACCACATCTTCCATCTTGAAAGTAGCTATTGTACTTCCAATAGCCATTACCAGATGATCCCAAGTGTCAGGTAAGGAACATAACATAAGCATGCAATGATCCTCCTCCTCTATCTTCACACCCACATATTCCAACTAAGCAACACTCATATTAAATGAGTTCAGATGGTCTGAAAAAATGCACCTTCTTCCATCTTCAAGGAGTACAAATTTTTCCTCAGGAATAACTTATTTAGTAGAGACTTTCCCTGATAAATATCACCAAGTTTTTTCTATAATGAATTTGCAGTCTTCTTCTCATGAACATTCATGAGTATAGAATCGGCTAGACAAAGTCTTATCAAGCCTCTAGCTTTTCTATTTGCAAGATCCAAATCTTCATGTTTCATACTTTGTGGCATAGTTCTAGGAACAACAATCCAGAGGTCTCTATCCACCAATAGGTCTTCCATTTTGAGTTTCCACAGCTCAAAATTGCTGCCATTGAATTCTTCAATTTTTGCTCTACCTAAAGTACTCGCCATCTCAAATAGTAGACTCAGTAACTATTTCTCCCTTTGCAAGAATCCCACTAAAATAAGGTTAGCATAAAAAACCATCCCTACTAACAAGGATAACACAACTGACCAGACTCTGATACCACTTGAAAGGAAAAAAAGAGGTGCGGAATACACTTTCCTAATGCTAAAACCATAGAGAAGTGCAAAAAACCTTTATTTAAAACTTTCTTACATTTGAGATACACATACATAGTAAGACAAGAGCAACAAAAATAAAACATACATAGAGAAAACAATAGATATACATAGGAAAACCCTTACAGGAGAAAAACCCACCACACCAAGCAAAGTCACTTTGTATTACAGTAAACAGATTACATAAAAAGTTCCAGACTTCACTCTCTGATAGTTAGCTCACAGTAGCAGACTTCAATTTGAAAACCCTCACTATCTCGATGCTATTACCACATACTATGAATCACTGATCTTACTGTCACCTTAGTCTCTATGCCTATGTCGCTCCAACAACCAAGTGGGAGCCAATTTAATTCCATACTTCAATGACAAGCAACTATATCTTTGATTAGATCACCCTACAATCACATATCAGGCCACCCAAGCATTTAATTTTGTTATAGAGAATTACCTAGATTTGGATTTTTTGAATCTCTCTATCAGATCTTACAGTTAATGCACATATCACTTTCAAAGATTCAAACATTCGACCAATAACAAATGATTTACAACAATGATGTAAAATCAATGAATGAGATCACACCATGTGTCATCATGCCATTCATTGATCACTTTGACTATCAAAATGATCAACTGTGCCCCGAGCTTCTCCTACCATGCTACCACAGTATGGCCTAATGACCATTGTGGTATGGTGATAACCATTTGATTGTCAGACCGCCAAAGTACACCAAGACATGTGTACACATCTTGTGCAATTTCAATGAATAAAAAAGGCATCTACAACGTGTGTTCGAAGCCTACATACCTCACATGCTACCAAGTGTCAAACACTCAAACAATTCCACTCGGTTCATAAGAATTCATCGGTACTCACCTCAACTGAGCGCAAAATAAAATGAGCACCATTGGATTAGTCAAATTGCAACCATAGATCAAGAACCCGTCGGTACACTATGCTATGGTCCCCACTACTGTCAGAGTCCAAAACACTTCCATCTGCCATTGATCCATGGGCGTAGCCTAGTGAAGAGTTCCACCGATGAACCCAAGTCACATCGACAAAGCCTTTATTGTAGATCGACATATCGGTGAGACAACACATTGTCACTCACTAATATGCGATCATTTTACCGACGAAGCCAAGGTTCATCATGCTACTACCAAAGAGAAGGAAGGACTTCATAGTATGGAGAGTAAATTCATTAATTCCTTAATAGAGGTTCAAGCCAACAAGTTGAGGCACATTTTCGAACAAGAATCTCGACATAATAAAATACTATTGGAGAACCAAAGGGTGTTATTTTGATCCATGAGGCAATTGACACCACCGTAGCAAGATCTAATAATATTTTTTAACATTTTGATGAAAATATGATATCAGAGGATGTATAGTTATCTTTCTTTCCTTTGGCTCATATTCTTGACTGAATTATTGAGGAATTATTTATGCATTGAGGAGCCTTTGTGGGATATTGGAAAAGGGATAGTAAACTACTAGCAAAATATTTGGTAGAGTTGAAGCCAAATTTATTTGCAGGTGTGCCCTAGGAACAACAAAAACCATTTAGGAGAGTTGCATAATGAGGAGATTAATTTTTAATGATCTTTATCACTACAAACTTAATGGTTCAAACTAAGATTCAAGACAATTGAACCACCACCTTTGGTAGATGCAATTTTTTTAAAAAGATTAAAGCAATATTAGGAGGATGGGTTCACCTTATATTGTTAAGAGCTACCCCCTTTGGTAATCCTGTGGAGGAGTTTTGGGGGTAACACTTTGTTGTCATGTTTTGCAAGGATATGAAACTTGTGGATGGAGTTATATTTGTTTACCCAATAAATTTTCAATGTTAGGAACAATTGGACCTATATATGAACACACAACTATGTCTTAAGTCTATCCCAAACATGGTTTATGATACATTGGCATTTATTCCTCACTAAAGAAGCTTTTAAAGATGGATTGTTTCAAATAGGGGATATTGGTGAAGTGCGGTCAAATGGAAAATTGGAAATAATTGGCAAGAAGAAGAGTCTTTTTAAAACTCTTGCAAGGAGAATATATTATAGTGGAACATCTTGAGAATGTATATTTACTATGTTCCTATGTGGAGGAAATATCAATTTATGATAGTATCTTTGAGTCTGTAGACACATAAAAATGGCCTAGACCCGCAAACCACATTCTTCTATATCATGCTTCATCTCAACATAATTAAAATATTTAATTATGTCCTATAGTCCAATGTCAACTATTAATTAAATAATTCTTAATTATTTGATTAATTCATGTCTTTTATTCCTCCTGGCTATTTAAATAAATAAATTACATTTATTATTTAAATACGTTGCAAATTGCTTATGTCACTCTATAATTAAATAAATTCCTAAATTTATTTAATAATATTACTCCCTCATGATTATTAAATAAATAGATCTTATTTATTTATTTAATACGTCATTAATTATTTATGTCCTCATAATTAAATAAATTCTTATTATTTATTTAATTATTATCCTCTCCGACTTTCTTTCTAATTTTAAATAAAATCATTTATTTAAAATTACCCACTTTCTAATTTTCCTCCACAATTGAATAATTTTAATTATTAAATTGTCTTATTGATTTTCTTTCTAAATTTACATAAAAACATTTTATTTAAATTGACAACTTCCCTCTTTCCAAGTAAATAATTTTAAATTATTATTATTTACTGTCACATGAATTCATCATTTTGGAATCAATTTAAAATATTAATTTCAAAATAGCATTTCTCTCCACAAAGTAAATTATTTCTAAAATAACTTGATTTTCTAAATATCTTCTTCTTGTTCAATCTTTATCTTTTGATTTTTACTAATTTCATCTCAAGGTCACGTTTATCCTCCACCATTGATTTAATTTCTTAAATTAAATCTTGTCCGCACATTTGGGGATTGTTTCCCTAACCCTAATTGAGAGTTGTCAACTTGAATCTTGACCATTGATTCTAGGGCATTTCTCAATCTCTCATCTCGTCCGTGCATTCAAGATTGCACTTTCTATAAAATGACAATCTTGATCTCATTTTTGGGATCAATTATTATTATCTCTTATCATTTTGGTAATCTCATTATTATCAATTGTTATATCATCTTAGGATTATTTAATAACTTGCATAATAGAATTAAATTTCTAGTTTGCATAGAGTTTTCAACATAAATACTTCAAAGCTTTTTCTAGGGCTAGATATTTAGAGTTTGCTCACATACACAATCTGAGGGCATCCATTATCACAGCAAAGCCAAGGAGGTGCAATGGAAATCAGTCATGGAGCATAGGAATGGGTGAGATCTTTCTAGTTTCTTTCATTTCTTGTTATTTCTTCTTTTCATTCGATTGTTTGATGATATTATTAACATGCAGGTATTACTAATCCAGTTTTGACCATTGCAGAAAATATACGTCATTACAGAGTCATGGCTTGAAGTTGTAATTTTCATAGAAAGAGTGGTGATTGAATCTTGGGCTAAAAAGAATGGTCTGAAAGGATTATTTTAATAAACTATGTTTGGAACCTAAACCGAAGCCTTTCATACTTAACCAATGTCACAAAGTTATTAATTTCTAGTTGTCTTTTAGTAAAAGTGATGCATATCACTTAGTATAACTAGAAGTTAAATACAATAAACCTTATTTATGAAAAAATGCAAAATAGAACTAAATAAGGTTTATTATTTTTGAAAACCATTGTATTTCAAAAAGGTAGTTACTAGGTGGTTACTAGTTATTTATTAGAGAAATCCTATGAATACAAGGCTATTGGTATTATATAGGGAAATTTAACATAGGGGAAACTTTGGATGAATTTTCATAGAAACTTTTTGATGAATTTTGACTTTACAAATTATAAAAAAAAGGTTTCTAAAATTGTATAATTGTATAATGATAATGAAAAATAATTTTAGCTCGTATGTTTTGAATGTGTTTCTGAACTTTATTATTACTAGTTTTTCACAAGTCAAATTGGCAATCCCTTTATGTCTTTGTGGTTTAGCATAAAAAATTGTCACCCTTGACAATTTAAACTATGTTTTTCTCCCCTTAATTCATGGGACTTGATTATGCACCTAATTTCCCAAATTATGCATTCTATGGCCTATTTTTAACAATTTCCAAATACATTTATTACCCCCGACACCTAAAATCCTTGAAAATAGGGCATGGACTGAGATGCCCTTAGGCATCTAAGTTCCCCTATTTTGTTAGGATCCAAATTGGAATGTGTTGGTGTCGGTATTTTAACATTTGAAATTCAAGTTGTAAATGTTAGCTATTGGGATCTAATATGAAGGAAATTGAATATATGCCTAAAAATACTTAGTGATTACATCATTTTAAATATAACAAGAAAAATCTAGCAACAAGTGAACATTCAGAGAAAGTCAAGAGAAATTTTTTAGTGATTCATTGCATAAATTCAAGATCCAAGCATCATGTAAAATTCTATATGAGCTTATGAATGTTTATGTTATCATTGTTTATGAAGGCTAACCCTTGTTGTAGGTCTCTAAGAAATTCAAGAAATCAAGAAAACAAGATCCAAGACCTTGAAGTGATGTGCATGAATTCAGTCCTTCAAGGAAGCCATTGAAGGGTGGTGAGTTGCAACAACTTGTTGATTCATCATTCATTCCTATCATTTACATTTCCTATAATTAACATTACTATTGAGGAAGTGGAAACACTAACATGGGGTTTGACTAAGGCAATCCCCTAAATTTGACACCATTTATTCTCTCTTTGAATGTGTAGATTTCAAGTTTGGAGAGGATTGAAGGAAGCTTGAAGATCATTTATTCATTGTTGCATTTAAATCCCTACACCTTATTAACTCATGTAAACTAACCTACAAAATTATTCAATAGTGATCTGACAAGTTTGCAAGTGGAAACAAGAATATCAAATCTAACATCAGAGGACTGAAAAATAGTTATAGAAAAGGTATATAAGGACCAAGATTCCCTTGGGCGATTCTATCCTCATATTCATACCAACACCAAAATTTTAGGATAGGTGCACAATAGTCTACCCTTCCCAGTTTTGTCTGCAAATCTCTTTTATAGTTTGTCAGTTGTCGGGATCTTATAATACTCATATTAGGGCACATAGTCTAATTAGGTTAATCAAGGAAAATCAATTCCAATACATTCCAACACTCAAAAAGATGCATAACTAGATCTGATTGGCTCACCTCCATAGTTAAAAGTCAATCTAAAAACCTTATTGATCTCCATCTTAATGAAACATTAGAAAAATACACCATACCCTACACATATATTTTAATCCTAGGTTTTAGACATTAAACCTAGGGTTTTCTTTTTCTTTGTTTCATTTTTGTGAACCTGTACTATTAACATTATATACCTTCTAAAATTCACCCTAGATCTAAGTTTTGTATTGCATTATTTTAGATTTCTCATTTAGAGTTTCCCTTTTTACATCATAAAAGATATACAATTTTTATTTTTTTTATATCATATTGCATCATAGGTTGTATTAGGGTTTATTTCAGTCATTTCTAGGTTAGATCTACATCCAAAATTGTATTCATAATTATCATTTATTGTTCAAGCATCGTTACACAGTTCCATGTGAGTCACATTGTCTTAAATTAAGCAAATTCTAGAGAATTAATGAATTTTATAACTATTTGCACACAAAAATAGAACCCTTTGACAGATTAATAAACATTCAAACTTTTAGTTTTTAGACACCTTATCTAGGACATAAACACCATTGGGTGCCTCTTTCCTACTACACTTGGATCAACAAAATTTTGCATAATTATTTTTTTGTATGTCTACAATCTATGTTTCCTTGCAAATCTCTATTTTGGAATTCTTAATTGCATTCACTTAAGCATCTTTCATATAGCTGTAAAAGTGAAAAAGTGCATTGTTTAGCTTAAAAACTGCATCAAAATCATCATTTCAAAATTTTGCATCTTAGAATCAGTCAATTATTACATTTTAGATTTGGAAATTGCATTTAAAATTATTAGAAAAATTCAACATTGTTGCACATTTGCATTTTGAGCCTCATTGGCATAAATTGAGCTAATTTTGAAAACACTTTTACTATCAGACCTATCTGCAAACATACCTAGATACCTTTAACAATATCACACCCAATTATACTTTTAATTTTTGAAAACTTGCCTAGAACAGAGACGCCCTTGGGTGCCTTTGTCCTCCTAATTTTGGCTCAACCAAAATTTTCCCAGATCTTTCTTTATGTATTCTTTGTCTTCTTTTGCTATCTAAATTCTATTTTTGAGTATTTTGTTGTGGTTATTTGACAATTTAGTGCTCATATTGGGTACAAAGTGTTTTGAAACTCACATGAGCTTCATGACTTGGTGTCCTATTGACAATACTTCAGCAAGACATAGTTGCAGACTTATGGAATCCCATACTGTTGTTACATCTACTGTGGATCCTGAGTCTTCTAACTCTTTTATGTAAAGTGTTGTCAATACTCAACCCATTGGGGACTCTATCCCTAATGCCACCATAACAATGATAACCTTACAATCACCCATTTTTATGGATGTTGAGACTATTGTTTCCCATGTTCCCAAAGACAAACTAAAATAATTGGGAAAAGATTTAGGACTTCAAGACTATGTGAGTATTGAATATCTAGCTAGCATAGTAGTCCCTATAATAGATAACATGAGAAAATTGATTAGTGATGCTCAAGGATTAAAGGTTTTTCATAGCCTAGCCCATATAGTTGATTTTAATGTACCTGCAATGGCTAGTTGAACTCAAGCTTTGGGATTCACCCAAAGTTAAGGAGGAAATCAAGTCTCCCTCCCTACAACTATAGCCTTTATCCATACATAAAAAAATTCAACTGTCACTTCAATGATATAAAAAATCATTGGAATAACTCCAACATCAAGCCTTTCTATTGAAAATCCTTATGGTTTTGGATCCTCACATGGTACACCTCAATTTTCATCCCCTCTCATAAATTTGCAACATAGCAGTCCACCAAGCACATACACAATTCCACCATATTCACCACATTCCCAAAGCATGTCCACTAATGACTTGATCATTAACCAAATTTAAAAAAAAATAACCTCACTTCAACAACAAATCTCCACACTAAACCAAAACCAAAACAAACAATCATTGTAATATGTAAAAAGAATCCCATTGTCACTTGAAATCTTAAAAACACCAATGCCAAAAAACATAAAGATACTCAGATTTGACAAGTACAATGGTAAATGATACCCTAACAATAATTTATTTACATATACCACTTTGTGTAGTGAATTTATTTTTTAAGATAAACTCTTGGCTAATCTCTTTCCTAGGTCATTGAAAGACATGGGGTTAGAATGGTTTTGTTCATTGCTGAATAACTCAATCCACTCTTTCAATGAGCTTGTTGATGCTTTCCTTCAACATTTCCAAGTAAACATTGGACAAGTAAAATTATAATAACTGATTTAGTGCAATGTGAACAAAGGAAAAATGAATAGGTCACAAAATTTATAGGACTCTATTAGTTGCTTTAATCACAAATCAATCTTACTCTTCTTGATCTGGATGTTCAAAGATTGTTCATTGAAACTTTACAACTTGGCATAAGGGATGAAATATTGTTGATGAAATATCCATCCTTTATACACATGTGTATGAACCTTTGTGACTATCAAAATTTTGTTAGTAAGTATGAATAAACATCTTCATCAACTCCTACTGAGAAAGTTGAATTCATACCTCAAAACAACTATTAACCATTCAAGAAGCAAAACAAGAATTTTATCAAGTTACATACACCTCAAACAACCAACCACATTGAACCTGAAGGTGTTTCCATAAGTTCAACCCCATGACCAATTTAGATCATGAGATATAAAATTACCCAATTACTTGATTCCCTCCATTCAATCATGTTGCAACTCTTGAACTAGAACATAATCCAATTACCTCTGATTAGACTTGTGGACACAAACAAACCTCTACCTATAAGTTACAATCCAAATTTATTTTATCAATATCATCACACAAGTGGAAATGATACTGAATGATGCATGTGTCTTAAACATTAAGTGAAAGACCTCATTGATTCTAATCACATCCAATTGGGTAGTATTAATGATCAAGGGAATAAGTGTATTGCCTTGCCTAACCAAAACTTGTGAATTTTCACCAATCCAATGCTAAATAATTAATCTAACTTTGTGCATGTTTGTGATGCTAAGAATGATGAGATGATTGTTGATAAGACTGATGACATGAATAATGATAAGGATGATGATAAGAGTAATGATGAGGATGGTTTACAAGATATGGTCACTCTCATAGATGCTCAACCTTGAAAGGGACAAACCACTTTGTTACTCGACATTGTTTTCACCCATATTGATGCATCCATACATGCACCCAATGGTCCTCTCTATATCATTATACGTATTAATGAAAAACCTACAATTGAGATACTTGTTGATCCCATGTGCATAGAGAATGTGATCACTAAGGAATTCTTTTTTGTGCATGAAATTCATCAAGATTCTTATGAACAATCAAAACCATGGTTGAAAACTCATGATGCCTTTTCTCACCCTACAATAGGTTCAATCACTCTTCCTCTTGAATTTGGACTGAAACAATTAGATGTATCATTATCCATCATCCCAACATTGAACCAATTCCATGTGAAGTTAGGCTACCCAAGGATTTTCTCCATGAATGTAGTCCCATTGATAATTCATAAATGCATAAAGTTCCCATTTGAAAACCAAATTTTTACAATGCATCATAGTGGGTTTAATCCTTTGTCCTCCCATGGAAACTTTAATTTGACTTCTTTTGGCCTTAATCTATGGAACATATTAAGCCTCTTGATGATTCTTTTTAGGTCATACCAAAATTTTAAGGAAAAACACACAACAAAGTTATCTCTTACCAATATTCTTGAAAATGAAAAGAATATGTTTATTCCTCCTCCATTGGTTATGGATGAACCCATGCCCCAAGCGAAAAACCTTTCAATTAACCAAGGTAAATATGTTGTAGTTCCTCCACCCATATCATATAAAAGACCAAGAGATAATCAAATGATTCCTTTTGTTCCTCCAAAGATGAAAACAAGTGTATAGACCTAAAGAGACAGTGGTTTCCCAACCCCTACTGGTTCCTTCAGTTCCTCCTTTAAGAGAAGAAAAGAGGCCAATGGTTGAGAAATCCTCTCCTACTCCTTCACAAATTGAAAACTGTGCAAGAAGAAACCAAAATAATAAAGAGCGTAGGCATAAACATTGTGCTATTGCTTGCTAGTTGGAAGAAAAGAATAAAATACCACCTCAAAATTCAAAAAAGCTATGCATACAAATCAAGAATAATTTCAACTTTCACCAAAACAAGACATGGAACCAAAAAAATAAGTGCAATGAGAACATACACCTGCCATTTTCATAAAGCCTCCGACTCCTATTGTGATTAACTTTGATGATGAAGATGAAATTTCTAAAATTGATGAATAAGTTCATAATGATTTAAATTTTTTTATTGGAAAGTCTATGATTTTAGGTGGGGTCAATCATGATGATCCTCCTGAAGAGAGTGACCCACCATGTATTGAATCTAGAGATTCTCCTAGTATGCCACTTCTTGTAGTTCCTTTAGCTAGTTATTTGCCTTCCATGTATGATGAGAAATATTGGGATGCAGAAGAACTACTTTAGGTCAGCTCACATGTGAAAAACTCCTTTATGTTTGTTTCATGTGTGTTCTTTGTGTTTTCTTGCACATGATGTGATCCCTCATGTTATGTTGTTTGGAATTCCTTTGTGTTTGTGAGTTTTCTTTGGATGACCGTTGTTTGTTGGGAAAATGTGTCTCAACCTTACAATTACATAAGGTTTACTATTGATAGGCAAGCATAGGGAGGCATGGGGGGAACCCCCCGCCTGGTGGGGGGTTTGAGGGTTGCACACCTTGCTAAGGGCTCAGGGTCAGTGCCCCCAAAAGAAAAATTTATGTATACATGAAGATAGATTTGAAGAGCGGATATCACCATATACAATAATAAAATATACATAAAGTTACATGTATATGTGTGTCTATTTCTATTTAAGTTTTTGTAACTGTTAAAGATCTATAATTTTTTTGCATTATTCTCCTCTCAAGGTTAGTGTAGGAAGTTTTTCTACTACCTTAGCTTCCTTACACTTTCTAAAGAGTAAATATGAAGTTTTTCAGGCGATTTAAAGAATTTAAAGTAATGGTTGAGTTGTAGACTAGAAAGAAAATAAAATGTTTGAGGACTAATAATGGTGATCAATTTTTCTCTAACGATTTTGATAGATTATGTAAATATTGTGGTATTCATAGATAAAATACAACTCCATCTTCACAATAGAATGGAGTTGCAAAAAGAATGAACAAGAAATTGATGGAGAAGGCTAGGAGTATGTTGAGTAGTCTTGGTCTAGAACAAAGGTTTTGGGATGAACCTATTGCCATTTCCTGTTATCTGATTAATAGGTATCCTACATCATTTCTTGTTGATAAGATGCTTATAGAGTCATGGTCGAGTCACATTCCTTCATTGAGATATCTTAGAGTTTTTGGTTGCGAGGCATATGCACATGTGCTAAAGGAGAAGCAAACAAAGTTGGAGAACAAGGCTATGAAATGTATCCTCATTGGATATAGTTATGGTGTGAAAGGATACATGCTTTTAGAACTTGTTGCAAAAAAGGTAATATATAATAGAAGTGTTATTTTTAGAGAAAATAATCCTTCTTATGTTACACTACAACCAAATCAATGTAAACATGAAGATATGATTCAATTTACTTCTACACCTAAGAAAATTGAATCAAGGCCCATGCGTAGATAAGAATTTGAGGAGAGCTCATCTAACTTTGAATCTTTAGAAGAGGATTAAGAAACTCAAAATCAACTTGTCCGTAGGTCTACAAGTCATAGACAATCACCTAAAAGGTATTCACTTGATGATTGGAGATGCATTTTATCTTTGAATACTAACATGGATGAACCCATATCTGTAGAAGAGGCATTAGGTATAAATTATGTAGTATCCTAGAAGATTACTATGGATGAAGAAATGGTAGCTTTGAAAAAGAATGATACATGGTATCTTGTACCATTGCATGAAGGAGGGAAACCAATTGGTTTGAAAATGGGTGTTCAAGAAAAATATTGGTTCAGATGGAGGTATTGAGAAGTACAAAGCAATATTGGTTGCAAAAATTTACTCTCAAGTTGAGGGTGTTGATTATGGTGTGATATTTTCTCCTGTTGCAAAAATTACATCCATTAGATTTTTTTCCTATTTTTGTTGCTTAGTATTTAGAGGTTGAGAAAATGGATGTGAAAATTGCTTTCCTTCATGGTGACTTGGAGGAGGATATTTATATGACATAGCTAGAGTGCTATGTGGTGAAAGGTAAAAGTAAATTGGTTTGAAAATCGAAGAAATCTTTGTATGGTATAAAATAAAGTCCTAGGATGTGGTACCAAAAATTTGATACATATGTGTTCAATTTTGGATTTGAGCATTCTAAATCAGATCAAAACTGAAATATCAACTTGCAAATAAATTTGAAATAAAATATCTTGGTGCAACTAGAAACATTCCAAGGATGGAAATTATAAGAGATAGAGTGAGCAAAAATCTATGGATTGGCAAAAGTAAGTATGCAACTTCAATTTTATAGAGGTTTGACATGTAGGATTGTAGACTATTGTGTGTTCCTTTTTCAGCTAGAACAAAGTTATTTGTTTCAAATTTTGCAACATCCCCATCAAAGATTGAAGACTTCAATAAAGTGACTTAATAGAGTGTGGTTGGAAGTTTGATGTATGATATGGTTTATAATAGACTAGACATTTCCCAATAAATGAGATTTCTTTCTATATATGTCTAATCCTAGTAGAGTTCATTGGGATGCAGTTAAAAGATCCTTCAGATATTTGCTTGGTACCTTAGAGTATCCCTTGTGTTATCATCATAATTTGACTGAAGACAAGATTGCCCTTGATATTTATGGTTATGTGGATTCAAAATAGGTAGGTGATGTTGATAGAAGATGATCCACTAGTACTTATGAATTTAATTTATTTGGTGGTGCAATTAGTTGGATGAGTAATTGATAGTCTGTGGTTGCTTTGTCCACTACTAAAGCTGAGCATATGACAACTACTCATGCTTGTAAAGAAGACATTTGTCTTAAGAGACTGTGTTTAGATATTGGAATTAAATAAGGTGCAATGAAAATTTATTGTGATAGTTAGAGTGTGATATGTCCATGTAAGAACCCAGGATTTCATGCCAGGACCAAGCACATTGATGTATGCAGTATTATTTTGTTAGAGATATGGTCGAAACTGTCAGGGTGAAGCTAGTTAAGATAAAGACTTTGATGAATGATGTTGATTCTTTAACTAAGCCTATGAGAATAGAGAATTTCAAATGGTGTTCGGATTCCATGGGCCTTTCTTGATGTAGCAATTAAGAGATGATGTTTATACACCCTCCCATTACTCTTGCAAGGTGTTTGATTAGTGGGAGATTTGTTGGTAAAATGTGTCTCAACCTTGCAATTAAATAAGGTTTACTATTGATAGGTAAGAATGGGGGTGGGTGGTACCTCACATGAGGAGTTTGGGGGGATCATCCCCCCAATGGGGGGTCTGAGGGTCATGTTCCCCAATGGTGGATCAGGGGCAACACCCCTGAAAGCTATTTTTTTTGTATATTTTATTATTGTACATCTGGATTTTTCATCATTAGATTTCAAATTTGATGGTAGATATTTTCTTAGCTTGAGTTACCCTAGAAGGTAACCCTATTTTATGAGGGAATTGTATTATGGCTATGTATTGTGATGTATTATGAGAGTCTGATAGTGGTTTTGTTGTCTCTAGATCTTTGGTTGGTGATGCTCCTATGAGAAGCTTGCTATGCAAGTATATTGTAATCTTTATTATTTTTGAATAATATATTGGAAAGATTTTGGAGAATGGTGTTTTACTCCTAAAAGGTTTTTCCCCATGTAAATAACTTTGTTGTGGTATGCATGATATTTATGTTTAAGTTTCTATAACAATTGTAAAGATATGTAATTTTTTGCAATATCCTCCTCTCAAGATTAGTGTAGAAGTTTTTTCTACTACCTTATCTTCCTTACATTGTTGCTCTATTGGCGTAAGGATATAAAGGAAACTAATTTGTGGTGGCATTCTTTTATTTGTATCTTCATTCTTATATATGGTGTAAAATTTGTCTTTTATTTTTTTTCTTGTGTTTTCCTTTTTGGGATAATGCAAGGCATTGAGACATTTAGGTTTGTTTCATGTTGACCCAAAAGTTGTTTGTTTTCACTCTATGTCATTCATCCATTGTGTTCATTGTTCCACAAGTATTTGGGGAGTGATGTCAATTTCGAGCTCTATTATATCACTGTAGTAAAGACATATACTAAACTTTTATTTGTGGATCCATTATGTGTTCATATTTACTTTTGTTTGCTGTATTACATTTTGGGGCAACCTCTGATCATGAGGCAAATTTATTTAAAAACATATTATTGGCATAGGGATTTCTTAATAGGCTCTCATTAACTTTTATCACATGAAAATTATCATTTTCTACCTTAAAGTAATTTCTCATAGCTCATGGTCTTTATAAATTTCTGTAAGGTGGGGGCATACATTCCATTAAATGTGATTCACTTTGTTCACACATGTTAGACTTAGTGGTACATTGAAATTGTCATTTTTTCTTCACTTTGTTCATAGGCATTGAACTTAGTGGTGTGTTGGAATAAAATATTGATCATTGTTGTAGCACCTTATCAAATTTATTAAGGAGTATAAATATTGGTATGGTTGACATGGGTGCACACCTAGTAAATAGAAGACTTCCATAGACCTAGTTTGTTTCTCATTTTTCTACTTTGTCATGGGTACACACCTAGTGGATATTGAACTTCACTAGACCTTGTGTGTTTCTCATTGTGCTTGGGGGATCACCATGCACATGGGACTCAATTTCCATGCTAGTATTATTAGCTAAATCAACTTACCAACTAATGATTTAGCTCACTACCAAAAGCCTACATCACTCCACGAGGAATGGGAAATAAAGGAATCTAAAGAACCATAATAAAATAAAATAAATACATGGACTCCACCTAACACAACTCATAGCTCAATAATAGTTCCTTGATGCTCAATATGATAATTATCCACCACTACAAACACTCTATGGGATCTACCAACATCCCCTACTATAGGCTCTAGAGTTTCCTACCTCTGGCTACTCCTTTCTTCTAACGTCTGAGGAAAATATGTGGCATAATGACCTTATTAGCCACAAGAGAAACATGGTCCTTTGTCCTATCCTCGACTTGCTAATGGTGCTTGAGACTAGTGATAACTCCCTCTACTAGAATTTGATGGATTATTATATACTAGTTGTCTCTAACTAGGGTACCTCTAATACACATTACATTTCCTATACTAATGGCCTCTTGAAAATTTCCCACTCTAAGGAGCTAGTGAAGATTGTTGGATGTTGGTGATATGTGGTTGTCAGTGATGTCAAAACTATTGGCATTAATGCATTAGAGGCTATATATGTCGAGGATATTGAGAAAATTGAAATAAAATAAGTTACAGGTTATTAGTGGTGAAGTGAAGTTAAATATGTTGGCTAGCTCAGTATGTTGATTATCAGAGGTTGTCTATTAAAGGGTTTGTTTTTGTGTATATCTAGTTTATCCATGTTAAGTTTTAGAGATCCATATGAAGATTTGATCGGGTTATGAGTATTTGTGTTTTGACAGGTTTTTTGTTACTATAGTTGGTGTTCCTAAAATTAGGTGATGTAGTTCCAGTAAGTTCAATTGTCACAGATGCTTCTCTGGTGATCCATGATGATTTTTGATATTTTATAGATAATGCTCTATCTATGTTGTACGTCCGCATTGATCTTTGTGCTCATGATTAGTGATTTTATTTTGCATGTTCATGGCCATCAAGGCAATTGTAGCGTGTTGTGGATCTTCAAGGATTAATTATTGAAGATGTTTTATGTTTGAGGATGCTGTTTTGGGTCCTCACTATGTTGTGGCCGACATTGGTTGATTCACATTGATAATAATTTATGTTTTGGGCTGACAATTTGTATTCATTTTATATTTTATTAAAGCCGACATGTAGATGATGTTATTCTTGGTTGCGGATATATATGTGCGGTTTTTTACATCATTTGAGACAAGCGACAGATGTGAGATGTATGAAGTGCGAATGCTATGTGTGAATAAAGTTTATATCTTTCGAAGGAAGAAGTAAAGTGTGAAGAAGAGTGAGCATAAGAAAGAATGTTCATGTGCTTAACCAGAACTGTATTCAAGCATTAGCAGATTATATCTTCTTAGTTCAAAATCTCTGAGATGGATTTAATCCGAATGTGACTGTAAGACAGCGTGTCTTCCTTTGGGAAATAATCATTTTTTTGTTTGAGTAGTGAGCTTTAGGTAGTGTGCTTGAATGCATGTGCATTCCCTATTTACTATACTTTTAATAGAGTATAAACTTATGGATTAACCTCCACCATGGTTTTTTCCCCTAACAAGGTTTCCACACAAAAATCTTGGTGTTATGTGTGTTGTTGATGTGGTGATGGTTTTTTCTTTCATGTTTAATTATCAGATCTGAGAATAAGTTTAATAATTATAATTTTTCATGACAACTGATTCACTCCCCCCTCAGTTGTCTATCGTGTTGCCAACAATTGGTATCCAAGCAGGTTCCTTGGAAGAAGTTTAATAGCTTGAGGTGATCTGGGATGGTGACATATAAGAGGGATAGTCTGAGATTTGATGGAACAAATTATTCTCTATTGAAGATTCGAATGGAGTGTCATTTGAGATGCATTGGTGAACCTTATTGGAACATTACAAAGAATAGATACATCATCCCACATAATGGTCCTTCTACTGTAGGTGAGATTAAAGATGCCGAGTACAATATCAGGTCTAAGGAAGCATTGTTGAGTGTTCTGACTGATTTCTAAATGAAAAATGTGATGGAGCTGAAGACTACTTATGAGATCTGGAAAAAGTTGGAAACTTTGTATGAAGGTGATACTCGTGAAGATTGTTAAGCTGCAAAGCCTGAAAGGGAAATATGAAACATTGAAAATGGGTTTAGATGAGAACATCACTTATTTTATGCAGAGAGTGAATGAACTTGTGTGTAATATGATATGTGTTGGTGGAACATTGGAAGAATCAAAGATTGTTGCTAAAGTGCTCAGATCCTTGCCTAATGCATACAAACACAAAGTTGTTACTATTGAGGAGATCTGAATTGTGACAAATGTAACCAAAGACAAGTTTATTGGTAAGCTTGCCTCTTTTGAGTTAAGTGAGTTTTGTGATGCTCTTCCTAAGATAGAATGTACATTCAAAGCTACTACCTCCAGAAAAGATAAGTAGAGGTATGGTTTGCGAGAAATTTACTCTAGAAACTTGTTCAAGTATGAGTAGGAAATGAGAGAGATTGAAGAAGAAGAAAGAAAAATAGATGGGATTGAAGAACTTCTTGTCAAGAGGGTAGCCAAAGGAGAAGGTAAGTATAAAGGGAAGTCTCCTCTTAAATTTTTTTCATGCAATAAGATAGGTCATTTTGCCTCAAGCTGTCCAGAAAGAGTTCCTAAACCAAGATCTAACAAGCCTAGATTCCAAAGAAAGTGTTATTTTTCTGTCGACGAAGGTGTAACAAATGATGAATCTGATAAGGGGAATGTAAGTGAAGATGAGTTTTTATTTATTTCTATCAAGGAAAGTAATCCTGTACCTACTGAATTTGGTAGTTGCATGAATGTGGAGAAAGCTCTAGCTACCAAAATTGAAGAAAAAGATGAATGGGTGATTGATAGTGGATGTTCTCATCACATGATAGGTGATAACAGTAAATTTGTGAATCTTGATTTAAGTATGATGGTGGTGTTGTAAGATTTGGTGATGATAAATCTGGTGTAATGCATGGCAAGGGTTCCATTTCTTTTGATGGTAAGCATAATATTGATGATGTTTTATATGTGGAAGGTTTGAAGCATAATATTTTAAGTGTTGGACATATGGTTGACAAGGGATACAATCTTCAATTTAAGGATGAAAAATATAAAATATTGGGGATTTTTGGAAATATGATTGCATCAGGTATAAAAATAAAAGGTAACATCTTTCACCTGAGTGATGCTAGTAAAAGTTGTTTGATTGCTCAAGTTGATGAAAGTTGGTTGTGGCATAGGAGATTGTGTCATGTAAAATTTGACAAATTATCAAGATAAGCTCTACTTAGGATGTGAGAGATCTTCCTAAGTTGGTAAAGCCTACTAATACAATATGCAAGGAATGTCAGTTAGGGAAGCAAACTAGAGTTTCATTTAAGAGCAAGCAACATTGTTCAAATGAAGTATTGGAGCTTGTGCATATTGATATGTGTGGTACTTCTAGTGTCAAAAGTTTACAAGGAGATAGGTATTTCATGTTACTCATTGATGATTATTCTATATTGATGTGGGTTTCTTTCTTAAGGGAAAAATATGAAGCTTTAGAGAAATTCAAGATTTATAAGGCTAAGCTTGAGACAAAGACATGTTTGAAGATTAAATGTCCAAGATCAAATAGAGGTGGTTAATTCATTTCTGGTGAGTTTAATTCCTTTTGTGAAGAACATGGGATAAAAATACAATTATCTACCTTGTGGACCCCTTAGCAAAATGGAGTTGTGGAAAGGAAGAACAAGACAATTCTAGATGCTGATAGGACTATGATGCTGGAAGGAAATGTCCCACATATCTACTGGAGAGAAGCTATGAGTATTGTTGTTCATACTCTCGACCAGGTATATATCAAAGGTGATATTGTTAAGAACCCTTATGAGCTATGGTTTGGTCATAATCCTATTGTTATATACTTCATAATTTTTGGGAGTAAATGCTATATTAAAAGAGATGAAGGTATAGGAAAGTTTAATGCTAGGAGTGATGAAGAAATATTTCCTAGTTACTCCACTAAAAGTAAACCCTACTGGTGCTTCAGCAATAGATTGAGGAAAATAATTGAAAGTGCTAATGTCAAGGTTGATGAAGACACTGTTAGACCATCCAAAACTTATGGATATGATTCAAATGATCAAAATGTCAGTTCAATTCAGACTTAGAATAAAGTGTAGATCATTCCAATGAATCAGGAAAGCCAAGAGGAAGGAACTAGTGAAAGTGTAGAAGAGAGATCATAAGAGCCTAAAGTTCAAGAACATCCTAAGACTCCAAGGTATGGAAGATTGAATCATTCAGAAGATCAGATTATAGGTGATAAGAATAAAGGTGTTCAAACTAGGAGAAGACTTGTAGAAGAATACCATTTGATATCAAAGACTAAGCCAAATAATGTAAATGGAGCATGCAAAGATGAACATTGGATGGAAGCAATGAAAGAAGAACTACTGCAAATTGAGAAGAATGATACATGGACTCTTGTTCCTAGACCTAAGGACAAAAATGTAATTGGAACTAAATGGGTCTTTCGAAACAAACTAAATGAGAAATGTGAATTTGTTAGAAACAAAGAAAGACTGATATGTAAAGGATACTCTCAGATGGAAGGAATTGAATTTGAAGAAATTTTTTCCCCCATTGCTAGGATTGAAGCTGTGATGGTGCTTACAAAATCTTCAAGGTTTATCAGATGGATGTCAAGTCAACATTTCTAAATGGTGAACTGGAAGAAGAAGTGTATATTGAGCAACCTGATGGATTTCAATTGACTGATTAGGGAGATATGGTTTTTTGATTGAAGAAAGCATTGTATGGAATTAAGCAAGCCCCAAGAGCATGGTATTCTAGATTGGATAAGTACTTGCTGAAGCTTAAATTTAACAAAGGTATTGTTTATAGTAATTTGTATGTCAAGATTGATCATGATAAATATTTGATTGTTGAAGTCTTTACTGATGATATCATTTTTCGAGGAGATGATAGTTTGTGAATGAAGTTTTCTGATGAGATGCATAGTGAGTTTGAGATGTCTATGATTGGAGAAATGAAATTATTTTTGGGATTGCAAATTACTCAGTTAGATAAAGGGATCTTTATATCTCGGTCCAAGTATGTGAAAGAGTTGCTAAAGAATTTTGGTATGGAAGATTCAAAGGAAGTTGGTACACCTATGGTGATCAGATGTAAGTTGAAACAAAATGATGATTATCCTAAGACAAATCAGACTAGATATAGATCCATGATTAGCGGATTTCTATATTTGACTCAAACTAGACCTGATATCATGAATTTCGTATACATTATTGGACGATTTCAAGCTGATCCTAAGGAATCTCATTTAACTGTTGTGAAGAGGATTTTTCAGATACTTGAAGAAGATAGTTGATTTTGGCCTATGGTATCCTAAAGAAGATGATTTTACTTTGAGTGCTTATACTGATGTTGATTGGGTAGGGGATGTGAATGATAGGAAGAGTACTAGTGGTGGTGCATTTTTCTTTGGAAAGAAGCTAATTTCATGGTTAAGTAAAATGCAGAACACCATTTCTTTATCTACTACAAAGGCATAATACATTGCTGCTGCTAACAATTGTACTCAAGTATTATGGATGAAGCATATGTTGAAAGATATCAGAGTTGTGTATGATGAAAATGTTGCTATATTCTATGATAATTCAAGTGCAATTAATATTTCTAAGAATCTGGTGCTACATTCGAAAACCAAGAATATATCTGTCAAGTTTCCCTTTTTGAGTGAGAAGGTGAGTGATAAGGAAGTCAGATTGGAGTATGTGCCTACTAGGGAACAAATTGTAGATATCTTTACCAAGCCCTTACCTAAGGATAATTTTGAGTATCTTAGAGGGAAGCTAGGGGTGATTACCCCTCCTAATCAGAACTAAGGTACATTGACTTGCATCAGCCTATGTATTTCACAGTCATATTTTGATTCAGATTGATGTTGTGGTGGCTAGTACTCAGGGGGAGTAGTCAGATGTTCAAAAATGTAGTTCAGAGCTTGTGTGGAGAAAGATACACATTATCTTTTTCATTGATGTCAAAGGGGGAGAAGAGTAATGTGAAAAGCTGTGAATTATCTAAGGAGAAGAGTCAAAATCTAAGGGGGAGAAAGTGCTAAGATAAAGTTGTGCTGATGGTGTTTTCACATCATGTGTTGCCATCAAAGCTAAAGGGGGACATTATTGGATGTTTTTGATATTTGGTTGTCATTGATGTCAACACTATTGGCATTAATGCATTAGAGGTTGTATATGTCGAGGATATTGAGAAAATTAAAATAAAATAAGTTACAGGTTATCAGTGGTGAAGTGAAGTTCAGTATGTTGGCTAGTTCAGTATGTTGATGATAAAAGTTTATGGATTAAAGGGTTTGTTTTAAAGTATATCTATTTTATCCATGTTAAGTTTCAGAGATCTACATGAAGATTTGATTGTGTTATGAGTATCTATGTTCTGAATATTTTTCTGTTACTTTAGTTGGTGTTCCTGAAAGTAGGTGATATAATTCTAGTAAGTTCATTTTTTGCAGATGCTTCTCTAGTGATCCATGATGATTGTGGATGTTTTCTAGATTTTTCTCTATCTGTGTTGTACATCCACATTGATCTCTATGCTCGCGATTGGTGATTTTCTTTTATGTGTTCATGTTTTTCATGTTCATGGCCGATAGGGTGATTGTAGCATGTTGTGGATCTTTGAGGATTAATTATTGAAGATTTTTTGTGTTCAAGGATGTTCTTTTGGGTCCTCACTATGGTGTGGCTGACATTTGTTGATTTTCATTGATAATCATTTATTTTTTGGGCCGACAGTTTGTATTCATTTTATATTTTATTGAAGTCGACATGTAGATGATGTTATTCTTGGTTGCAGATATATATGTGTGATTGTTTACATCATTTGAGAGAAGAAAAAAATGTGAGATGTGTGAAGTGTGAATGCTATGTGCAAATAAATTTCAGATCTTTCAAAGGCAGAAGTAAAGTGAAGAAGAGCGAGTAGAAGAAAGAGTGTTCATGTGTTTAACTAGAACTGTAATCAGGCATTAGCAGATGCTATCTTCTCAATTCAAAATCTCTCAAATGGATTTAATTTGAATGTGACTATAAGATAGTGTGTCTTCCTTTGGCCAATAAGCCTTTTTGTATTTGAGTAGTGAGCTCTAGGTAGTGTGCCTCAATGCATGTGCATTCCCTATTTACTATACTTTTAATAGAGTATAAACTTGTGGATTAACCTCCACCATGGTTTTTCCCCTAATAGGGTTTCCACAAAAAAATCTTAGTGTTATGTGTGTTTCTAATGTGGTGATGGTTTTTTCTTTCATGTTTAATTATTAGATCTAAGAATAAGTTTAATAAGTATAATTTCTATGACAACTGATTCACCCCCACTCTCATTTGTCTGCCCTTGTGTTTCCAACAAAGATATTTGTTGGAACTAATGAATCAACCAAGAGGGTGTATATAAATCTATAAAAGGCCCGATGGGTTGAGATTGAGAACCTCACACACCCAATATTGATGGAGCTCAACCACCAACCTAAACTCCAATATATCCTCCAAACCCTCTATCAAGGTTCTCCTTTATCAATCTTTCCTTCTCCATGGCGACCTGCAAGGATTTAGTGTCAACTACCCTAACACCACTACTAATCCATGCATTCAAGCCATGTACAAAATACTACAATAACATTCCCTCATCTTGAGATATTCTTGTATACTACTTAAGATCAAATAAATGGTTCTCATAATAATCACCATCATGCCCAGCTATGAAAGCTCATAAAACTCATCACTGTGTCTCTTCCTATAGTAGTCTAAGATACAACATGAATGAAACCTCTCCATGACAGTATCCAAAGAGAAAATGGAAATATTTAGATGGTTCCCTTTCGCCTCTTGGCACCACCAAGTGGAGGAAAAGCCTCTAAAGTGCATGATGACACATCAATCCTTGGTATTTCTACCATAGGAATTTATCATGAAACAACTATCCGAAGACAATAAATAGTTCTCTACCTCACTACCCCAAGTGATCCCTCAAAAGTAGGAATATGGGATCCAAGAAAGTCCCTCACATTCCTTGCTAGAATAGCATCCACATCCACTACATGTCAATCCCCTCCACATCATGGATCTTGCTCAACCTCTCTTTGCTCTAGAATGACGAGAGCTTCTAGAGCACTCTTTATCACTAAACCAAAGATGATCCTCTTAAGAAGGATGGAAATGAAGTGATTGGGAAACCTCTTGACAAGGAACCAACCTTTCTTTTATAATTTGAAGGAGATCAATAAATTATGGATGACCAAGAGGATCAATTAGTGGATCTACCAATAAATTATCAATTTCCTCCTTTATCTCACACTAACATAGAACATGAGATTTAGGAGCCATCCTTTAGAAGAAAAGATTTGTGTGGGTTAGGACATATATTTCTATCTCTAAAACCATAATAAGGCATAATTACATAATATTGAACATCACAATTACATAATTCACATTTAACAAGCATATGAAAAACACATGGATCAAATACATTACTCACAAGTAAGCACATAAGCCAAAGCTCCCAATGTACGAGCATGTGGTCTAGTACCAAATATAATTCCCATCATGGAACCCATGGTAAATTATCTTAAATACATAGGATATTTTTTTTGAAGTATAAGATATAATGCTTAAGAATAATAATGCAATTAGACACATTAGGTTTACACATGATGTCCCATCACAATGTGATATCACACAAGAAGAAGAATAACATGCCACACACACTTGACTTAGTAGTAATGTTGGGAACACAATCAAGAATATCCTAGAATGGTGAAAACCTTCTCTAATGTTCACAAGACTAGGAGAACTATCTCCCACAACCCTAGGTTGACAATCGAGTCCTCTCAAAAGGCTACACATAAAATGAGCTAGTAGATGACATAAGACCTCAATGATGGCAATTGAGAACTAGGTAAAGTAAATAATAGGAACATTGGACTATAGTGAAACATTATTTTAGATTTTTTCCCCAAATGAAGTCTTGAAAGCTCAAGGAAAGGTCAAGTTCAAAGGGAGAAATTGTGACTAGGTTTTGAAGGTTTAGACAACTAAAATGGCTAGAACAGGAAATGTACAAAGCATAAAAATTATTTGATAGGGGTATATGTATTAGAAAACCTATATCTATTAATGGTTAAGAGTATTTAATCTCTATTTTTGTATGAGGACAAGACCACCCCTACATAGAACCAGGTCACTACAACTTAGCAAAAAATTGAATTTTCTAGCATATAGAACCAAGCTATCCCTAAATACTAGGCCACCCAAATAGGATAATAGGACACCCTACCTACTAATAGGAAGCCCCAAGATACTACTAGGATTTCCCAATAGTGTTAGATAGTTTTTTAAAGGATTGGTTTAACTTAGTGCATGACAGAGCTACCTAGGTGAGGGACTAGGCTACCCAACTATGAAATTTGACACTTATGTTCATTTTAAGAAAAAAATTAAATATAGCTATGTTTTTTATAGCCTTTAAACATAATTATAAATATAAAAATACATATATTATGCTTGGTACGCACATTGAGGCATGAAAATGATTCAAATAATCTTTTCTTATACAAGTTTACATATATCTCCAAAGAGAGGTCCAAAATCATTAATTTTATAATATAAATGAAGGATATACATAAAATAAATGAATTAAACTTGAAACTACATGATGTCATGTAATTCCATGATCTATGAATCTCTAGTCGCCAATGGTAGTTCAACACCACCTAACTATGTGATACTCGTAGGCTCACCCAACCATGCTAGGAGATAGTCACAAGGCCCAAACACTCACAAACTCAATACATAGGGGGTGAGGGTATAATTTCATGGAAGAAATGAAGAATAAACATAATAAAACAAAATATAGTGCACACTAATGCCAAGGAATTACACACCTTTTAGGTGCTACTCAATCTACTCTAGGGTAAAATATTAGAGAACAAGAGAGGGAGTGTCATCATAGACACTCACATAGGGATAAAAGAAGAACCAAGTATACTCTCATATCAATGAGAATAATTTACCTTAAAATTATTATGATCCCTAAGTGGCTTTTCTTCCTCAATCATCCTTAGCCTATATGAGCACTCAAGGCTTGAGAGGGATACCATTATCTTAATTAGTTTATTACCCTATTTTCATTAATTATCACTTATTATTAAGTAACTCCCCACACTATGATTTACTACATACGACTTTGGGTTAGGTTCACATTAGGAGCCACTCCCATCACTCTCTCTAACACTTAGACCCTAAGCTCTGCACAACCTCTAATGAGTGTGGCATGAAAACCAATGTAAAAATAGAAATTTTCCCAATCTCAATGATAATTTATCCCAATATATATTATCACACTTTATGAGGTTCCATATTTTCAAAACATCCAAATTTATTCATTTTCATACAATTTTTTTTAATTTTCTAATATTTTCTCAATGCAAAAACCATGAAATTTCCCAAATCCACCATTAAACTTCATCAACATTTAAAATTTTAAAAATAAAAATTATAAAAATATCCTTTGGTGTAAAAAGTGCTCAACACCCTTTTAAGCTATAAAATAAGCATTTTACTCAATCCTAGAAAAATTGGGCATTATAACCATGTATTTTTGAAAATTATCAAAATTTAAATAAATCTTTATAGTAGACTAATAAAATCTCAAAATAAAAGAAGAAGGGGGGATTCTAAACCCCCTTAATAAATTTCCTACAAACAAATTATAAACAAAATTATCAAATTAATTAAATCAATCAAAGTATGTGAATTTCTCCAAAAAATTCAAATGATGAGAACACCAAAAATTGAAAACAAGAGCTCATAGAAATCAGCATGCACACTCCCCTACCAATTCCTATCTAAATAAATCTAACCTCGTCAAATTACACCTCCAATTTTACTCCCAATCAATAATTTTCTAAATTTCTCAAACAAGGTTTTTCTCTCCGAGTTTCTTCTCACAAAAATAACATCTAAATGAAAAAAGTCCCCTTTTTGCCCTTTTTTAAAACCCAATATAAATTAAATTAAATTTATATTTCCTCATTTCTTAATTCAAAAATCCATCAAATATTCCCATAAATTTTATTAATAAATTCAATTCAATTCCAAGCATCATTCAACATAGAATTAACCATTGAATCTATTTAATCATAAAATTGAACTAATTTTATGGAAATTGGAATTTAAATATTCAACACACACTTTTACTTGGCTTCCATAATAGGGTTACTATATTAGAAATCAATATGAATCCAACCATTATGGGTAAGATAATATGAATTCACACTTGAATTGAGTATGACAAGTAAGGCTAACAAATTGGCTGATGTGACATCTCCCATATAACCATTATCAAGGAATAACTTAGACCTATAAAGCCAAGTGGGAAAATTACCTGTACCTATATCCACTCAACACACATAAAGTGTACCTATTCATAAACATAATATTTGAAGCACATACAATTCTTTAATGGGTTATAAAAAATAATCATAAAATACTCATCTAGATATACATGTGCATAATCAACAAAACAACATAATCCATTATAGTATTACCATAATATAACTATATCAACAGGTGCATCCAAAACTGGTGCTAATACAAAATAATGATGCTAAAAATAATCTTGAATCAAATATACAAGTATAAGGATATGATCAAATCCAAAATTTGTAGTAAAGATCACAAATGTGAGAGCCACTACATCTTTGACCACGTCAGGTAGTGATGGCACAATTGGGTGCTTTGATAGTTATACTAGCTACTTGGGAAAGACTTTGTTTGATGCAGACAATGATGAAGTCAAAGGATATCATATTTTTGTATGCAAAAGTAATTATGTTATATGTGGATTTTTTTCCATCATCATGCTAAGGATTTGATTGGTTAACCCAAGGGGGTATATTCATGTCTAATGTATCATTTAGGTTGACCTCTATGGATAACCAATAATTCTAGGGAGATATATTGTTGTGAGATGATGATAATAGAGAAATTTAGATATTTTTAACATGTTTTGAATTAGTCAAACCATCATTTTCCATGTTTTTGTTTTTGTTTCAATAATGGTTTTTCTGTCTAGATTGGGGATGGTTGTCTTTTCCTTATTTATATATCTTAACTAGTCCTTGGTGATAAGAAATTTTCTATGGCTACTCCTTTTCCTATGATCTCATTAGATTGAGAACATTGCATTTGGATATGGAAGAGCAATTCAATTTTGAGCTTCTCGACAAAGATAGTGATGGGTTGTTTTCAAGTATGTTCCATGCAAAGCGACTATCAAGATACCTCCATTTTTTCAAGAATGATACAAAATATTCACCATTATGTTGTTTATTATTGCAAAGGTCCATCATGGTTATATCATGTTCTATGTTCTAAAAACATGAGTGAAATTTTTTTTGGCTATCTTGGAAAATAATGTGATTGTCCCATGGGGAAGGTGAGTGAACCAATCAAGGGATTTTCAACCAAATATTCTATGGAAGAGTCTCAATATGTAGGCATAAAGATAGGAAACCTCTTGGAATGCAATTTAGAATTCCTTTAGATATTTCCTAGGGTCTCCCTTTCTCTTATAGTTGTCAAATTTAGGTATTTCAAAATTTAAGGGAAAGGGGATATGGTGATGGACTTGTCTAAAGGATAAGGACATAATTCTTGGAAGCCTATGTAAGATTTATTGTGATGTCTTAAGGGAAATGTGATTAAATTTTTGGGGCATGAGAGGGGATTTTTATATGCAAGTGGTATATGGGATTAATGGTTTAAGATGAAATGGGGATATTAGAGAAATATGGGAGATATGAAGGATTATGTGGATTAGAAGAAGATAGAAGATAGGTAGGATTATGATTAATTATTTGATATGTGTCAAAATAATGGGGAAATTTTATACCTTTGTTTGCTAGCATAAGGATATATTGGCTAGGATAATTCATGATATATTTATGCATCATGTCCATGACCTAGGTATCTTGGGCAAAGTCCTCTAATAATATGGATGAGTCTTGGTCACTTGGATCATGAGTATGTATGATGTAAGATGGATATGGAAATGGATTATCCATGGTGATTTGATTTACTACCTCCTCAAAGAGTGTTCCATGAGATGATGAGGGAAACTCTTGAGAGGCCATGATTTACTTTCTTTCTTGGGACCTTGTGATAGGAATCCAAGAGAGAGAACCTATGAATGATGAGATGGGATGAAAATGATGGGATAGACCTTAGATTTGAGATAATTAGAAGGAATATAATGATGGGATGTATGGAAAGGGGAAAATGATATATAGGATGAAAAGAGGGTAATGATGGAATAGATGGAAAGGGGATAATGATGATAAGGTGATGCAATACCAATTATGTCTCAAGCTAAACTAGATCCTTGGATTTATAATTACGGGGTTTTGTCTTACACTAGAATTTGACAAGCACCTATGGAAGGCTTGGATAATCACTTGAGTAAGGCTTTGAAAAAGGATGGATTTTATTACCTAATCTTGGATAATCACTTAAGAAAGGCTTGGATATGCATACTTTGGGTTCGATAATCACCCAATCAAGGTTTTGATGGGGATTTTGATAACAAGTGTTAGGATATATATTAACTCTTGAAAATATTGATATTGATAGGATATGATATTGATTATTATTAGATGGTGGGATAGGTCAAAGATGATTTGTCAATAATTAAAGATAATGCATATGAAAGATGAAAGATAAGATATATTGATGATGATAGGTGATGGATTGTATATGATATGATAGAATAGAGATTGAATGGGAAAATAAGAAGGATCAATGATGAAAAAAATGTTGGTAGGATGATACAGATAGAATTATGGTTTATAATACCAAGGTCTAAGGATGATGGTTGTGATGAATAGGTTATGGTAATGGATGAGAATGATAAGATGAGATAAAAATGAGATATTTTGGGTGGAAATGATAAAAATTATTGATGTTTTAAGTGAAATTATGGTTGAATATGGGTCTCCTAGGTCTTCTCTAGGGATGCAAAGGTCAATCTTAAAAATTGAGGTCTCAAGATGGTCAAATGATAGTGACATGATAAAGGTGTGAGTTAAGGTGACAAAGACACCAATATATAGACTAGAGGTACAACTCCATGAAATACAAGTACGTTTATCTAGAACAAAGGTGTAGTTTCATAAAAAAACTAAATACAAGAGCCTAATGATAATGCATAGGCACCAAGGGATGATATAGAATCATAGTTTGATATTATGAGATAGGTTTTGATTATATTTAAAGAGGAGACAATAAAAAAGAATACATAGTGGATTACTTGACCTTTAGGGTGATAAGGATAAGTGTATTTATTGGTTTCACACATGAAATATGCCAATCATGACAACACAACCCTATATTTTATCAAGTAGGTGTGTTAAATTAATGTGGAACCACTAGAAAAATGATAATACCTTCAAATGAATGGATGACTAGGGTGTAAAAAATTTCATGTACCACCTTTATATCCCTTATCTTTGAAAGAAAAGCTCCTACCAAGGGATAGTTGTCACCTCAACAAGAGAAATTACATGGTGAGTAATTTTGGACATTATACTATACATTGCACCAAACTATACAACAAATAAAATGTCTTAAAGGCTTCTAAAAAGGGTTCTTAGTGGATTTTTGAATTGTGAGCTTATTTGATAGTGCCCAAGATTGGGAGGGTCTCTCCTTCTCTCATCACCAAATAATTCTCAATGGACAAAGGCTCTTGCGGCTTGGTTTGAATGACACTAGCTAAAGTTTGAGATACATTTTTTTTTATCTCTATCCTTTATATACCCTACCAAAAAATATGGTTGAGGTCATCCTCAAGTTGATCAAATCCCCAAGAAATCCTCCTAATGGGAAAGAATATACTAGGTGTTTTTGGTCACCCAAGATCACACAAAGTGCAAGGGGACAGCATACACATAAGCTAGCAAGCCATGGGATAAAAAATAGAACATAAAATAAATGATGAAATTTGAGTTTTATTATCTCCACAATCACACTAAGTGCAAGGAGAGCGTACATCTATACACACTTCCAAACAAAAAAATAGTACTCATTAACTCACTAAGATACTTTATATACCTAGACTACTGGAAAATAAATACTTGGAATAATGAATATTCATCAAACCATTAGTAACATCAATGATAATGATCTTTGATAACTATTAGATAATTTCACTTATTATTTTATCAAAAATAAAGTTTAGATGAGAAAAATGAGTCAAAAGCCCTATAAATTACAATTTGGAACAAAAGTGCATGTTTACCTAATAGAGGTGTCACTTCATGCAAAAAAAAGTTCAAATTGGTGATGAAAGGCACAAATTGGTGATATAGAGGCTTACCTCTATGAAACAAAGGCATAGTTTCATAGACAAAGCCTAAAAATAAACTTTGAGAGCCAAAAAGTGAAGTTTTTCACCAACCCAATTGGAAAACCTAAAATTTAAGGCTGTGTGATGCTTGAAAAAATATATCTATCCAAAATATGTTAGGTTATATTCCCAAAATATCTCAAAATGAAGCAAACCATAGATCTTCTATAAAAGTTACAAGAGATCCTAGTTTGACAAAACTCCAGCAACACTAATATTTGAAGGGAAAAAATGAATCAAACTACAAAAAATAAGTGTTAGAATGATGTAATTGATGCAAAGCAGGGTTGGAAAACTTCAAAAATTCCTCAAAAAACCAAAATTTCAATCTCTAAACATTCATATGATGGTTTTCATTCATTAGGCCTCAATCTCCTAGTAGTACTTCAGATTGACTAAGATGGGCACAACTTCCCAGACATAATTGATCTCTAAAAGATAATCCCATAATTGGATACCCTTTATGGCTTTATTCAACATATGAATAAATAATATATGGTTAATTTTTAAGGAAAGGTTCAAAACTCTACTATTCTACTCTTGACTAGGCTTGAAGTGGAGCAACAAATTTGTGTGTTTTGGTCATAACTTTTAGACTAGACTTGATACCAAAAATATAAACATATTTCTAGATACCAATTTTAAATTTATACAACATAATAAGAATTGGGGTAGGGTTATTTTGGAACACAAGACTCAAATTTGGACTATTCTCCCTTAAATTAGGCCTACTAGGGCTTTAGGCCTATTTTAGTAAAATGGACACAACTTGCTGGAAACTTGATGAAATTACATGAAACTAACACCAATAGACACTAGATTCATATAGTTTCCAAACACAATTTATTTGGAGTCAATATGGGATTGTAAAATTCCATACTACATAAAAGAACAACAAGGAAACATTCAAAAATACAAAAAATAGAGGTATTTTTATTGCTTCAACTTCCAAAACTTCAACCACCACACCCCCCTACCATGTCTTCAACCTTACAATTATTTTTAAAATATTTAAAACCATTTTACAATGGTTATCAACCAAATTTTCAACTTACAACCATTAAAATTTCCTCATTTACAACTTATGACTTCATATTCCATGTTTTTGCAACTTTTACAACATTGACAACATTTTGCAAAATTGACATTTGTGCAACTTTTTACAAGTTTTGCATCTAGAATCTAACCAACAACCAAGACCACTAATTGGACCTCAAAAAACATGAAATGGTATTTCTAGACCTTATTACATGGAAGAACATCAAACAAAACCAAAATATTGATTTTGAACCTACTAAATCTAGGGTGCTCCTGCACCATACTCCCAAGGGGAAGAAAAACACAATTCCACTTGAGTGTAGGTTTTCTTTCTTCCTAGTCTTCCAATTCTTCGACAACTTGTCCTTCATCTTTGCAAATTTTCCTAGATCCTTTTTCTTCTTCTTATACCATCTCTTACTGAGAATCTTCTCATCTTCAAGGTACAAAAATTTGAGTTCACATTTATATGCCTCAATGCCACCGTATATTTCTTCATCTTCAACATTCAAATACAATATGTTAGCATATTCATCATCCATAAAATCAAAAAATGAAACCATTACCTCAGTTGGTTTTGAAATTTTTTTATCACCATAGTGTGGTACATTTGTATCACAATCTTCATACACTATGTGCACTTCTCCTCCTTTAGACTCTTTTCCATCTTCATTTTAATTTGTTGCACCTGTTAACACATACTCACAAGTATTGTTAGAAATAAAATTTTGAGCCTCAAGGGACCCATTTTCTTCACATTTTCCCTCTTCCTCAGATGGATTTTTCTCTTCCATCATCAACAAAGACTCCCTAATGTATTTCTTCTCTTCTATTTACTTCTCTTTCCTTCTTATCTTCTAAATAATCTTCTTGATAGGCGATTTAACCTTCTTCCTTATTGGCCAATGCCAACCTTTTTCTTGATTTTCTCTATCAAGAAATTGTTGCATCTCAAGTTTCATTATTTTCATCTCAAGTTCCATTATTTTTTCCATTTCTTCCAAGGTGTGCCTCAACTCCATTATCTATTGCTTCAATTTTATCTATTCTTCCTTATTTTTTTCTTCATCTCACTTTTCTCTTTTCTCATCACTGGCTTCTTTCTTGGTACCTCCTTACTTTGCAAATATCTATAGAATTTTCTGCCCATACTTTCTATTCTTCTCTCTCAAAAAATTCTCTTTCACCTTGCTTCTTCTTGTCTTCATGATACCTCACCTTAGACCCCTTTATTTTCCCTTGGCCTAGTCTTTTGGCATCCAAGTTCTTCCTTCAACCTGCAAAAAGACAAAACAAAAACTCCAAACTTATTTTTCAAGACCTTTTAGGCTCTGATACCAATTTGATATAGAGTAGGGGTGGAAAACTCCAAACAGTCCTCAACAAACCAAACTTTCAATCTCTAAACATTCACATGATGGTTTTCATTCATTAGGTCTCAATCTCCTAGTAGTACTTCTGTGAACCCTGGTTTCATACTTGCACAACCACAACAAATAAACACATAGTTAAGTTCATATGCAAGTTAGAAGAAGGATTTCCCATGAAATCCATTCACAAATACTCAAAATAGGAAAAACAAGAACAAACATGAAATATAGATGAAATCCTAAATTAATCAAATGCAAACTCTTGATCCCATGGGGGAGTTAGTGCCAATTGATATGTCGAAATTGGCCCTTTCCCAACTCCTTTGTAAGCTTGATGATGTGTGGATGGTCAAATATCCTTGATGAGATTTTAGCATAACCTAGCTACGAAATCATGAAAATTACGAATACTTTGGAGAGAAATGGGAAAAATTAGCTCTCAATGTGGAGAGAGTAACTTTGCATGAGATTGTAGATGATGATGAAGTTGAGTATAGTAAGTCTACTCAAATTGTGGATGATAGAATGAGAGGAATAGTCTCTCATTTATAGATTTCAAATTAGAAGAATGAGAAAGATTTGAGAAATGTGGGACAAAAGACAAACCAATGAGAGAAGGCCACTTGTCCACATGTGATTGGAGGAGGAATGAGCACATTTTGGTCAATGTGCATGATAAATGCTATGAGATTCAAATTTGAAATTTGAATGTGACATGTTGGAAGGAGAAAGAAATGGAGTTAATGTCACTTGGCACAATGTATAAGGACATGTAAGAGGAGTGAATTCCTTTTTGGAAGTACCCATCCACTTGGATTTTGAATTCAAATTTGAAGGAATATTCCTCCTTTATTCCATGTTGAGAGAAAATAGGCAATTTAATAAATCAAAGTAATTGATTTATTGTGCAAGTTGCATTCTCTAGAGGATTTTAGTGATTGAGATTAAATTAATCAAGATTTGATCAATTTAATGAGAGATTAGATGATTTGACCATTTTGACTTAGATTTTAGGATTGATTTAAATCAAAATGAGAGGAAAATCATTAAAGACTTAATTAAATAAAGATTTGATTTATTTAATTAAAGATGGATGATGTTGGATTTAAACCAAATAAAGATTTATTTAAATTAAATGAGATGACTTAAGGGATTAATTAAATAAAATGATTTATTTAATTAAAAGGGGGATTATAGAAATAATTAAATAAAATTGATTTATTTAATTAACATGAGATGATGACTTAATTAGATAAAGTAAATTTATTTACTTAAGAGATGAAGAGTGATGAATTTAATCAAATATAGATTATTCAATTAAATGAATAGCAAAGGAGATGATTCAGGATGAAATGGTGTTAGTAAATCAAGATCCAGTGTGTCAGATCGAATTGTATATATTCCATGTCTACAACTTCAGATTGACTAAAATGGGCACAACTTCCTAGGAATAATTATCTCCAAAATACAAACCCAAATTTGGATACTGTTTTTGGATTTATTCAACATATGAAGAAATCATATATGGTTACTTTAGAAGGAAAGGATCAAAACTTGATTGTTCTACTCTTGACTAGGCTTGAAGTGGAGCATCAAATTCGTGCCTTTTGGTCATAAATTTAAAACTAAACATGATACCAAAAATATAAACATAGTTCTAGATACCCATTTGGGATTTATACAACATACTAAGAATTGGGGTAGGGTTGTTTTGGAACACAAGACTCAAATTTGGATTGTTCTCCCTCAAATTAGGCCTATTAGGGCTTCATACTTGTTTTAGTAAAATGGACATAACTTGCTGGAAACTTGATAAAATTACATGAAACCAATTCCAATAGACACTAGATTCATAGATTTACTAAACACAATTGATTTGGAGTCAGTATGGGATTGTACAAATCTGTAATACATCAATGAACAATAAGGAAACGTTAAAAAATGAAGAAAATAGAGGTATTTTTATTGCTTCAACTTCCAAAACTTCAATCACCACACCCCCTCTACCATGTCTTCGACCTTACAAAGATTTTTAAAAATTTACAACCGTTTTCCAATGGTTCTCAACCAGCTTTTCAACTTACAACCATTTTCCAATGGTTCTCAACCAACTTTTCAACTTACAACCATTCAAATTCCCTCATTTACAACTTATCACTCTTCATATTCCATCTTTTTGTAACTTTTACAACATTGACAACATTTTGCAAAATTGACAAGATTTGTGCAACCTTTTGCAAGTTTTGCATCTAGACTCTAACCAATGACCAAGACCACTAATTGGACCCCAAAAGACATGAAATGGTCTTTCTAGACCTTATTACATGGAAGAACATTAAACAAAACCAAAATGCTAATTTTGAACCTACTAGATCTAGGGTGCTCATGCACCAGTAATTCTATAAAAAATGGTCTCAAATATTATCCAAACCCTATAACTAGCTCAAATTGATCAAATTCAACTCTTAGAATATAAGCACACTTATGGGTGAGATGGGAACCACTTCATAGAACACAAGTGCTAGTTTATGTAGCAAAGGTGCAACTCTATGAGATGGAGTCATCTTTTTATAAAAATATGCACCATTTCATATTCTAATACCAAAAAATACTTTGTAAATTACAAAATATTATGAAAATTTACCAAAAATATGTTAGAAGGGATGTGGGTCCCATCGAGTGTGTGAAAATGAAGAGGGTGGAAAATATTGAAGGAAAACATAGGAAGATAAAAGAAATAAAAAGAAAAATACCTTCACCCAGAATATTTTATTCTCTCCTTGATGAGAAGAAATAGATTCCACCCTTATTCCATTTGATTTTCTCTATGATATTGATATGTGGATTTTTCAATGCTCTAGCATAACCTTGATATTATTTGATAATGATAATGAGAATTTTGATTTAATAGAGATTTTGATAGTATGTAAGTATGATAATATATTCTAGATATCAATATGTTATAATTAGTATTGATTAGCTTAAGATGATGCATTCAAGCCTAAAATAAGGATGAGGAGCTATAGATATAGATTCTTGAAGATGAAAAATAAATGTCTAAAAATGATTGATGATGGTTAGCCAAGATTGTTGGAGGATTAGGGTTTAGATCAAGTATGAAATTATATGAAAAGTGTCACATGATTGATATGATTTAGGTTCAAGATTGAGATAAGGATAAAAATCCCTATGGAAATGGACAAAATTAATAGGTTAAATGAGATGTATGGATAAGATGAAAAGTTAGTTTGAATTTTGGATAGAAGTCTAGGTTTAGTGAATCTAGATAAAGAGTCAGTTAGACATATGAAGGGGATATTTGTCACATGAGGAAAAATTTAGATTATGATCTATTTGAACAAGATGATAGGCTAGGACTAGATGGACAAGGATAGAGGATAAAGGGTTGCTAATTAAATAAATAAAATATGTATTTAATTAATGGGATCATGATGGAGGGATAATAATTAAATAAATAGTAAATAACTATTTAATTAAAAGATTGGGATAAGGATGGGAATAATAAAATAAATAATAGATATTTAATTAATTAATGGCTTAGGATAAGCTCAAATTAGGTGTGGTTAGGTAAGGTCATATTTCAGGTGTCTACACTTCCTATTGTTGTTGTTGTCCCTCTTCTCTAAATTTCTTTGGAGATGCTACAAGAGATCTAAATAAAAGAGTATAAACATTATTAAGAATTATTTACATACTAGGAATAGGATTTTTAGTCTTTATGTATGCCCTCTTATAACTTACATCCTTCTTCTTTTTCCTTTCCCTAAAAGAATAGAGTACCACTTATATATCTTCTCCTTAACCTCAACATTAGAGACATAATATATAACTAAGTCCTCTGCCTCATTATATTCATGATACAATAGGGACTTTCAAACCTCTTTTACTATTTTATAAGTGAAGTGTTTCGGGTCATGGTTTCTTCCTTTTCAACCCTTATCCTATAAGACCTTATCTTAGGAGCTAATAGCTCCAATCCTTCCTTAGATATGCTCAATAAATATGAAAATATAACTAATGAAGGGAATAATGAGCCTTTTTTGTGTTTCCTTAGATGAAACTTATCTAAGTCATTTGGTTGTCACATTACATCCATGTAGGCAATTATGTTAGGGATATTCTTAGGAATAATGTGGGGCTCATCTATTACACCATAAATTATAATAGTTTTTATATTAAAGTAGAAGAACCAATCAACCAAATCTTGATTCACTCCCTTTTTAGGTAACTTATCCTTGGGCCTCAAATACCTCATTATAGCTTCAAAATCACCTAGCAAAAATGCTACTAAAAAGTAACATAATTGGAGGAGTGAAAGTGCATATCTTAGATATAGGCTTTCACTTGAATAGGCATGTGTTATCTCCTTCATAAGTTTTTAATTATAAATTGAGCTCATTTCTCCAAGATCTCTAGCCATAATACCCAAAAATATGCAACAACATAGAATACATTTAAAATACAATATTTTATCAATATGTTTCAAGGAAAATATCTCCTTATATATGCCTTAATCTATGTAAGTTGAAAATTTAAAGTTCATGCTAACATCCCTATGTTAAATTTCTACAACCATCATCATTAGGCTGATAATTAATTGTGGTTTTAAATAAAATTCCAATACCTGAAACAACATATAGTATTTCCTAATGAAATACTCCTCAAATATTTTTACATTGAAAGAATCTTGCTCATCTTTAGAAAACTATGTGAGATTATTCTCAAGGGTAATTTTACTATGATGGGGTAGTCACCTTACTCTTTAACTAAATCTATCCCTTGTATACTCTTTGTTGAATGCATTAAAATCAATTGTGACATTGGTTGTGTTGTTGAGATTAAACATATTGAGAATCATCTCTCTATTCATTATCATTAGTAATTTACCCTTGGAGTTTACAATATTTGTATCTTTACCATCATAATTTCTTGTAATAGATCTAATAAACTCAACATTGTTAAACACATTAGCAACAACAAGTCTTCCTAAGTCCAATGTTCCATATTTTATATATGGGGTGAACATCATTGCTTCACCTATGTAAATAGTTAAAGAACTCCCAACCTTAAATTGGAATAGTTGCATCCCTGATAGACCCTACTCTATCATTGAGTCTATTTGATAATATACTAGTTCCTTGGGAACATTTTTTCCTATTGGAAGATCCCATGAATTGACTTAGCAAATATATTTCAAGCCCTCTCTTCATCTTTTTTATCTGAGAATTAGTTTGACTCATTATTAGGGTTTTATAAAAACTAGGGCTTTGTTATTTTAAATAACTAGGGTTTCTTATAATCAAGGATAAAATTTTATACAAACTATTGGCTCCTAGAATTTACTTCATTTATAGTGCATAATGATCCTAAAATTGGTGACACAACATTTTTATAGGCCTCATTATTACATACTGACCTAAATTTATTGGCATTAAAATCTCAAAATTTGTGGCTTGTCATCAACGTCCTTTTGAAAAAAAATTATAATTCATAAGGAGAACGCAAACATGATTTCGTAGTTTTTGGAGATGTTTTGAGGTTGACTTTAATATTCGTATGTTCTTGAGCAGGTCTACAAGGTGTCATAAAAAAATTGTAAATTATTCATTTTGGAAATTATGTGAGTTTTTCATTTTCCATCATGAGCCTCTAGTTTTGATTTCACTATCACTGGATGACTTTAAGGGTTAAAATGATTTTTTAATAGCTTGTTGGATCACCCCAATTGCAAGGTATCTCCTAAAAATAAATTTTTTGTTCATTTTACGAATGAAGAAAAAGAATCAAAATCATTTATAATAAATCCATCCAAGTTTATGCGGCCTTCAAATGTCATTCATGTGCATGGTTCTAGTTTCATCTTTTTACCTATATTTTTTTTTAAGTTTCCAATTTCTCATCATTTTAATTTCATAAATATTTAAAAAAAATTAATGTTTTAAATATTCCTTGGAGAGGAAAAAATTAATAGTTTCTTATTATTTAATACTCCCCTAAATCTAGGGACATGAGGTCTATGCAATTCAAGGAACACTTTATAAAGTTTTTTAAAAATAAAGGGTTTAAGGGAAAATATGTCATCACATATCACGACTTGAGGGGCTTTCACCTCATCCAAAACTACAATGCATTATATAAGAATGATAAAATATAATTTTATTTTTCTTTGAATTTTAATTATGGGTTGGCTAGCTTATGACGATGTTGGAGTGGTTAGTGGATGGGCACAATTTGATAGAAAACTTGAGAGAAAACGTACAATAAACATAAATTTGGATATTTTATTGTTCTTTTGTTTTTCTATAGTTTCACACCTTAATTTCAAGGAATTACAAAGAATACACCTACCATATGCTTAATTATATAGATATTTGAAAATTACTATGAACATGAAAGTTTATTAGGTAATTTGTTACAAATTTTTCTTGTATTTACATTAAGTGTCAATCAAGGAAACCCACCTAAGTGCTATAAATCCTAAAGTATAGGGGACAAGAGTGTAAAATTTATCTCTCCTTTTTTGTCCAACCTCCTAGTGTCTATGAGCATAAGATTTGGATGATCTTTAGTAGTCATTGTAGAATCAGTTGAAAACTCAAACACAATCTATGAAAGCATAGCAATAAATCTTCAAAAACAAGGTTTTCTTTGTATCATAGAAAGAAATAACCCAACTTAACCATTTATGGTGCATGAAAGATCTAATTTTTCTCTTGTAGCTTTGAAAATACTATAAATATTCAATTGTATCTCATAATTCTCATTTGGATGCTTGAGATCTCAAGGGATTGGAGAGATAATCCATAAAGGAATAGTATAAATTTGTCTTTTCTAGTAGTAATTTCTCGTACAAGTGAAACAAGTGAATTTCTTACTAGTTGTTGGTAATTTTGAATTTGAATAGTCGATCTTGATTGGGGTGCATAGATCAACTACCAACGTATCACCTATCCTCTAGCATAAAAGAATTTGAAATTATTTTTGGTGAAGTGGTTCTATAAAAGGAGGATGCACTGTTAGAGTAATTGGGTATTTACTTTATTAATTAAACAATATTTGTTTAATTACATAAAGTTCCCTTTTACCTCTTTTCACTTAAGCTAACATTAGGTGCATAATAATTAATTACTTTATTAATTATTATTGTGCAAGCCTAGGGTTTTCCTTTTTAGGGTTTTCATCTATATGTAGTTGAAAACTATCTTTTGTATCAATAATTCATTTTACATTTTCAGGTGAATACATTGCTCCACATTCTTGAGCTTTTCTTTATGTTGCTTCTCTTTGCTTCTCCTTGTAACAGGTTATTTTCTTGCAAAGATCTTTTGGGCTTCTATGGTGTTGTATCTTCTCAACTCCAACATGGTATTAGAGCTTCAAATTTGCAGCTGCTTGTTCTTGTTTTTGAGATTTTTGCATTGGAAGCAAATCTAGGGTTCTAAAGTTTTTTTTGGTGGATTCAGCATACTCCATTTTTTGGGTTCACTTTGGGCTCAAATGGACAGTGCCATTGGATTCGTAGCACCAAAAAACCCCTAAAACGACTGTCAAATCATCGATTTTGGTTACAGTCAATTTGGAAGGCAAAATTTTTTTGCCCTAAGGTCATACGGAGCAAAAATCGCAAAAAAAATAAAATAAAAATAAAAATCTATGGTTTTTTGATTAATTTTTTGCGTGGCCAGTGCAATTTTTTTCTCGCCACCCGACGACCACCACAGCGCTGCCAAGCGGCTACTAGCTCCAGCTCCGCCGCCCTGCATCCGCTCGGGCTCCGCTGAGCTCAGCCGTTTCCCGTGCTCCGCTTCCGCTGCCGCTGCTATGCTCACCTCTGCTAGGCCGCTTCCACCCATGCTCCGCTTGATTGCTTCCCGCTAGGCTCCGCCTACTCCCTGGCTCTGCTGAGTTCCCCAAATCCACTCACCCCGCTCCGCCGAGCTCCCCGCCGAGCCCGCCGATGCCGACCCGAGTCCACCAACGCCAAGTCGAGCCCACCGACGAGCTCGCCCCTGCCAGCGCCCACAAGCTCCAAAGCCCCACCGCCCGGTCACATGGGTGACCGTGGGCCTATAGCCGCCAGCCCCCTGGTCGTCCATGTGACCAGGGGCCGAAGACTTTAGCCCTTGAGGGCTGTAAACAATTTTTTTTTGCACATTGGAGCAACTTGCGCTAAATTGGGCGTAGAATGGGCAATTTTTCTCGGTTTTTCGCAAACGAGATATCTTCGGAAAGCTGGTTCCAATGCTGTTCCACTGATACTGGTAATTTTTCCTGATTTTGCAATTTTACTATGTTTTTTGCCAGTCAAATTCAGTACTTGGTTTTTTCACTCCAAGGGGCGTATCTTTTGCGTTTGAACTCCGTTTTGTGCAAATGAATAGGCGTTGGAAAGGTATTATAGTGATATTTCTAGATTTATAGTCTATTTTACCAGATTACTTACCAAGTACTTTTTATTCAGATTTGTGTGTTTTTACACTTTGTTCAATTACTTGGTCATCTTGGCTCCTACATGGGGTTTGTTTGCGTTGGATGGGTTATCTTGATATGTTTTATCATTGCTGAGATCATTAGTCTCTGAATTTTTTCATTTGAAGAGTTATCATGGGTTTTTCTACTCACCCTTCAGTTGTTCTTCTGGAACAGGGTAATTATGAGTCATGGGCAAAGGGTATACTTACACATTGTAGGTGGCTTAATATTTTGCCTTATTTGTATGATCTCATACCTGAACCAACAACTTTAGAGGGTAGATTAGCATGGGATATTATTAGAAATCACATTGCTGGAGTTATATTGTCTAGTGTTGATCATGACACTATGTTGGTTATATCGGACATTGATTGTCCTCACCCAGTTTGGGCACGTCTTTGGGAGATCTATGGAGACCCTATTCTATCTCCATTCCTAGAGGATCCTGCTTCTGATTGTCTCATACCCATTGCTTGGAGAGAGAATACACCATTTGATCATGATAGTTTAGAGGAGCTTGAGTATTTAGACACCCTTATTTATTCCGATGGATTAGAGGTTTGTCTCATAGTTCCTACTCTTCAGATTGAGACTTCATTAGCATCTCTTGTTGTTCTTGATTCAGTGCAGCAGGGAATCATACATCTTCCAGACATAGCTGCTTTGGACTCTTATGTTGCAGACATATCTTTCTTGTTTGTTGAGTCCTATATTGCAGATTTGGAGGATTATTTTGAGGACATTCATCTCCTCTACCCTGACAGTTAGGTTATCACTATTCGCCCACCATTATCCATGTATTTAGAGGTTGCATTTCAGTATTCTCCACATTAGTTTGGATTTGACATTATTTTTTTCAGTTCAGATAGTGAGACTCTTCAACATCCTATTATGGCACACATCTTGAGATAGATTGGTTCATCATTCTTCATAGGGTTTCTTCGACACAGGTCCATGGATCCGTTTCTTCCCAAGGGGAGGAATATCATTTGTTGCTTCAGGATCTCCTTTTGGATTCTACATCAGGCATCTACCATTGCGACAGGAGTTTCTTCATTGTGGGGGGGCCTTCTTCTCTCTTTCTATCTCTCCTATGGAGATCATTGTACATGTACTTATATGATAGAAGTTGTCTATGGGGGGTATCATGTTATCCACCTCCTATCCTTCTTTCATTAGTGCATTGCATTCCTTCCTTGCATTCTATTTTGGGGAGGAGTTTTGTTCCCACTGGGTTTTCTCCTTTACCCCATTTCATTTAGTTTGCATTGATTTTGTACATGGGTACCTAATCTAGCCTTGTTGTCGGGACCCATTGCTTTTGCTTTCAGTAGCTTCTTCTAGGTTTTAGCTTCTCCCTATGTCTATCTTAAGGGGGGGTGTTAGAGTAATTGGGTATTTACTTTATTAATTAAACAATATTTGTTTAATTACGTAAAGTTCCCTTTTACCTCTTTTCACTTAAGCTAACATTAGGTTCATAATAATTAATTACTTTATTAATTATTATTGTGCAAGCCTAGGGTTTTCATCTATATGTAGTTGAACACTATCTTTTGTATCAATAATTCATTTTACATTTTTAGGTGAATACATTGCTCCACATTCTTGAGCATTTCCTTTTGTTGCTTCTCTTTGCTTCTCCTTGTAACAGGTTATTTGCTTGCAAAGATCTTTTGGGCTTCTATGGTGTTGTATCTTCTCAACTCCAACATGCACTACAATAGGATTTTTTAACTTTTAAAATGGGCCAAACATAGAGAGAAAAAATATTGGATTTTTTGAAAATCATCAAGGACATGTGAGAAAATGAATTACCATGACTTTGGAAAGGTATGTGCATATAAATTTATGTTACAGATAAAATATTTGCTCCAATAATATACTACCAACCAAAAAGGTATCATTAAAAAATGAGAAATGCTCCATCATAAATACCTAAGCCCACAAATGAAGATGCCACATGTTATAACATAATAGAACATCCTTAAAAAGGATTACTTTATGAATCTTGCACTATAAAGGGATTTTTTAAAGTAATCATGCATTAGCTAATCATTAATTAATTATTAGTCTAATTTATTGTCATGCACTTAAGCTAAACTTGGGAGTGTTTTTTATGTTAACTAGAGAGATTTTATTGTATCATTTTGTCTCATTGCATGATATTCTGACACTTGCCATGATCTAATCCATTTATTATTTAGGGTTGCTCCTATATAGCACTCAACCCTCATTGTATTATCATACCTTTGATAAACTCTGAACTCTTGAATTCTATAGCTTTTCTTATTGATGATATTGCATATTATTATTTTCATATCTCTTATGTGGAGGGTGCCATTGTTTATTATTTGATCCTATGGCTCATGCTTTCATAATTATAACTTGGTATCAAAGCATGGATTCAATGAACCCCTTCTCAATTTAGAAGAGTTTTTCTTCAACAAGGGTTGTAGGCTTTAGATCTAGGATCTCCTTTGCTTTTTTACAAATTTTGGAGGTGGGAAATTTTTAGGTGCACTTTGGAACAAAAAGGACCTCATGGTTGCATTTAGGAGGCCAATTTGATAATTTTTAAAATAAAATTTTCCCTTTTTTTGTGATGAGAGCTTTTGAGGAATTATTTTTTGTTTACAGGGGTCATCCAACCCCTATATGGCCTCCTATGCATAATTTAAAACAAAATTTGGTTGCTACCACTTGCCAATAGTGCACCACCCAAAAAGAAGCACATACTTGTGGCCATGATGACTATTAGAAGTAGTAGTGATCACTAGCATAAGTGACTTTCCACTAGCCATTAGCAGTTGGCACTAGCCACTAGACATTAACTGCAAACACCAATTGCCACTGAATTTTTTTAATTATTATTTTTAAATAAACAACCCTCTATGTCACCCAAGGTCACATGGTAAATGAGCACCCAAACCATAGGAGCTAATTTTTTTTATAAAATAAGGAAAATTGGGAAAATTGGCATAACTTTCTATTTGGGTATGAAAATTGGGCAAATGAGATATCATTGGAAAGTTGGTTCCAAGCACTATCCAATGTTGCTTGCTTTTCTTCTCAGTTTTGTTTTCTAGTAAATTCTATAGCCTATTAAAGTTAGAGGTTCTATTTTCACTCCTGAGCTCATAAGTTTTGAATTTTTTCTTTGTTTTTCATGATTCCAATGGTGTTTGGATGGTCTTTTAGAGCTCCTCACAACCATCAATACTTGTTTTCAAAATTTCTCTCTAAGTACATTTTATTCATATTTTTGTGTTTTCACATTTTGGTGAATTACCTAGATGTCTTAGCTCCTAAAAACATTTCATTTATGTGGGATGACTCATTTTTGGCTATTATAAATGTATTTCTAGTATTCTATCCTATTTGGAAATTGTAAAAATATTTTGTATATAGTTTCTCTTTTGTAGATGCATTCAAATAAAGTGCCATTCTGGTGTATAATTTTTGGGGATTTTTCACATCCTAATGTGCATTTTATACCTGCACTATGATATAAAGTGCAATGGGGGGTTGATTTTTTCCTTTATTTTTCCATCACACCTTTGTCAAGTGAGTGTCCCTTCCATGATAGTAGTGAATCCTAGTGATTCTTGTCTCATGTATGTGTGCGTTAGTTTTGCACACCCTTTTATTTGCAAGTACTCTTTAGTTGCACATTTAAATTGTTGGATAGATGGTTTTCATTACACCAAAAGATTGACCTATTAATGATTGATACAACTTACATAGTTAATGAATCCATGGGAGGTGGTTAAGCCATGTCACAAACCTGAGTGTTGCACTACAAAACAAAAGGAGACCAAGATACACACCTTGCAATGATCCCCTCAATGAAAATGAGGCATTTGAACCCATGACCCAAGCATTGATACCAATTGTTGGACAAACAATTGTTGTTGCACCAAAATATTGACTTGTTAATGGCAGATACAACTACTAGAGTTAATGAATCCATAAGAGGTGGTTAAGCCATGTCATGAACCCAAGCATTGCGCTACAAAACACAAGGAGACCAAAGGCACATAACTTGCAACAAAGAAATTTTCCTACATGCACTTCTCGGTTTCACTCAATTTTAGTGTAACTATCTTGGCTCTCCCTTGTTAGCATTATGGTGGGTTTCTACTATTGGTGTTAATGCTTCCTTGGTTTCATTTTTTTGAGTGATCTATGTATCTAGTTCTTGTTCCTATGTATTAGGTAGATGCAATGTACATTAACAATTAGTTACCCATTCATTTCATTGAGATAATTATTTACCATATGGTCACTCTTGAATTCCTATATCTAAAGGTTCTTCATTTCAACACTATATCATTCATCTTTTAATAGTTTCCTATGAATTCTTCATGATTTAGTGATGTTCTACATGTTCTTCTTTTTGGGACATTATTTTGGAGGCTTCTCAGTCCATCACACCTTTCTTTGGAGGATTTTTAGTCCTTCATTCACCCTTCTCTCTTTCGGAGAGGAGTTTTTCCCATGTGGTTTCCTCCTTTTCTCTTGTTGTGAGAGATTAGATTATTTGTACATGGGTACCTCACCAGTCCTTGCTTACCGAGACCCATCATGCATTCTCATTTTTAGGGTTTTTAGCTACTCCCTAATTTTATCTTAAAGGGGGTGTTAGAATAATCGTGTATTAGTTGATAATTAATTAATGTTTAACTAATTATTAGCCTAATTTATTCTCATGAACTTAAGATAAAATTAGGACTTCTTTTTTATGTAAACTAGAGTGTTATTATTAGATCATTCTATCTCATTACATGAGATGTTGACACTTGTCATGATATAATCCCTTTATAATTTAGGGTTTCTCCTATATAGCACTCAACACTCATTGAATTATCATACCTTTGATAAAATTTGAAATATTTAATTCTATAGCTTTTTCTTGTTTATGATATTACATATTATTGTTTGTAGCTCTCTTGTGTGGAAGGTGTCTTTTTTATTGTTTGATCTTGTGGCTCGTTCTTTTCACAATTGTAACAAGGTTTCATTCTACAATTAGAATCTATCATGTGTGGCAAACTTATTTTTCACCTTTATTTTGACCACATGCTTAATTGAGAAAAATGAGGAAGCTAAGGTGGATGATATATGTAATCATAGTGCATAAACACACAATCACAATGAGTGCAAACCATTAAGTTGTGCTTCTAAGACATTCCACACTACAATAAGAACTCACCGCCTACAAAATGGTGGCCCCATAGGTATAGTTATCAACATAAAAAATTAGAGTGACTACACACAATGGATGAGTACATGAGCTCAACTTAGGAGGAAGTTACCATTTTAATCTAGCACTATGAAAAATAAATGTGTTTTAATAATAAAATAGTCAAATTATGGTCCCACAAGATTTCCACTATTGAACAAAAGGAAAAAATGAATCCATGTGTCAGAATAGTTCACTAATGTAACATACATGTTAAGAAAAATGAAGAACCTATGCTATAAAGAATGAATATTCTCTAATAAAGTGATTCCACATGGAATTGGATAGGGAACACCATATGAGTGGGAATTTACAAGTGAAAAAAGGTATTATTAAAATTGTTAGAGAATGGAACTAAAAAATAACATCATTTGAGGGACAATGTAGCCCGAAGACATAAAAAAACAACTTAAAGGGACTCAGTAGGCTTAGTTGATCAACCCAAAAGTAGAAATACAGGGCACAAACCAAGGTTGAAGGGTTTAGGATTTTAGGACTTAGGATAAAACCTTTAGGAAATTTCACATAAAACCATAGGAATTTCAATTTTCAACATACATATAGCATAATAAAATAATATACACATTAATATAGAACATATGAAATATACAATTACAAATAAGTCAATAGTAATTTACCACCAATTGATAACTAGCCTCAATCATTCATTACCTCTCTTAATAAATTTAAGAGGCAAGTTCAATAATGATAGTTATGACCCCTTGTGACAATTATCAAGAAAAAAATTATACTACAAATGTATGCCATTAAAATTTATACTATTAGACATGGGATAAAACAAGAAATGGATATTAAATTTTTCAATCTATTTGATACCTCTATGAAATGCATTGAATAAAAAATTTCCACAATAATTCCCATCTCCATTATACCATAAATATCAAGAGAATTTTGAATTGATGCCATCAACTAAAAATAGAATAATGCTATTTTACCAAAATTGACTAGACACTATTTACAAACATAATGATTAAAAATAGTAAATATTTCCTTAGTGAAACTTGTATAGACACTACTATCAATAGGTACTACTGTTGAAGGTCCAACATCCACATACTCATCATCAAAATATTAATTTTAATTACCATTCATAAAATCTAAAATTATTTATATATACTATATTTTACTATTTCTTTACTATAATTACATTATTTTAGACTTAACATGGCCACATAATTCAGAATTGAAGGGTTGATAGGTGTAGGACAAACACTTTGACCTTAAAATTTAATTACATAAAACTTACATTCAATTTCAATCATCATAGATGAATTTATTGAATATTATATATCAAAGGGAAATTTAATAAATTGAATGTAACCTTATTCACAATTACATGTGGACCATTACAAAATGTCCTATCTAATAGCTCATTTATGAACACCATGTCATCTAATATGGGCATGTTCTAATCCTAGCTCTACATGTCATGAGAATCCTCAAACCAATAATCATAGATATACCCATAATTTTAGCAAAGGTGAGGTGATTATCGAAATATAGAAGCTCCACACTTAGATTGAAAATGACCACATAATTAGGAGTTGAAGGTTCGATAGGTGTAGGATGAACAATTTGACCTTAAAATTTTATTACATACAACTTACATTAAATTTCAATCATCATAGATAAAAAAAAATTGATTCATAATACATAGCCAAGGCTGTGTGGATTATATTGATATCAAAATGAAATTTGCATCGTTTCAACCCACAAAATTATAGGGTGAAGTAAGATTAACATGCTATGCCCCCCACAAAGACAATCCAATAGTACAAGTCCACAACCCAAAACATTGACTAACACAGGAAAGATAGATTATTATCTTCACCATTTTAGACATTGACCTCAGGACTCGAGCAAAAACTACAACTATCCACCCCCAGTTCATCAGTCCCCTTCATCGTAAAACTTGGCTGAATCCACCAGATCTATTAAGTATCAACACCACTGAATGCCTTCTACCTCATTCAATGCCAAACTTCAACAGAGGAAGTTGTAATTGATGGTTGCCCAATGCCTATGTCAAGCTAGCCCTTCCACATCTAGGTTGAGGATGAAAGGATTCCATTCAACCTCCACTCCTTGCAAGAAAATTTTATCGATGTTGTCTAGTAGGGGAATCCTGAATCTTGACTGTGCCACTGCTACTACATCCACATCATCAATCAAGATTACTACTTTGAACACCATTTTGAGTATCAACAAATGCCAAAGCTTTGGGAGGTTTAGGTCTAGGAGAGTAGTGAGGAAGCAACAAGAATACATCTGAATTTTCCCTCGTTCAGTTGCCAAAGAAACAAAATTTCTTCTCGAGCACCATCCACACTTCTTTGAAACATAGAATGTCTTTGTTGAGGAAAATATTTTTCAACCTCTGGTTGGAGATGAAGCCTAGAAAGATTGACTAATTTTTAGAGTTCATCAACGTTATTGAATGTCCATTTTTTTGAACACTATTGCCAACTTCTTCTATAGATATAGGCATTCGCCATTAAATCCCACAAACAACCAACTTGGTTACATTAAATTACTATGTACCCAATCCCAGTATCATTCAATTCCATATGACCTCCTGAAGGTGGTAATAAATCTCCCATGGGTGGAAGTACTATATAATCTAGATGTTTGTTTGAGGAAACATTTTGATCTTATACTATCATCATTATTTAGTCCTTTCCAAATCCTCTCCCATGCCAAAACCATGCAAAAAAATCTCAACTAATCCTTCAACTGATCTCTATCTCGACCAAATGGAGTGGTTATTAATGTTCAAATCATACTCTAAATATTTATCCATTGTGTGATCAATTTTCTCTCTATTCTAGGTGCAAAGAGCGAGCACCCTTGTGTTGAATTTGTTTTCTCTCCTAACTTCAAGAACTCATGCATTCATATGGATGGATTGCCTCAAAAGTGAAAATGATGTCTTAGACAACATCACCTCCTTCAAATAGGGATTCCCATGTGCCCAATATAGCCATATGTGGCTCAGAATATGACACCCAATTGGAACATGGGAAAAAACCTTATTCATCATTAACTCCCTCATTGGCCAATGCATCTACCTCACCATTACCCTCCCTATATATCTGGTTTATAGTGAAGCTATCAAATGTCTGCACTAACTCTACTGCCTTGGTGAGGAAAGCATGAAGTTTCTAGTTGGTGGTATTGCCACTTTTGAGGGAATTAATGACTAATGCCAAATCCCCTTTGATTGCTATCCTGGCCACTCCTAATTCTCACTAAAGATTCATCTTGTGGATGATTGCTAAAAATTTAGCTTCATTGTTTGTTCCTTTCAGTAACCTCTTATGTGTGGTGATAATTGTTCTTCCTTTCCAATCCCTGATGATGCAACCCACTCTAGATGGACCTGAGTTTCCCTTAGATGCACCATCAAACTTTATTTTATACCACCCATATGGTGGGGGGGACTAGGAAACTAAATCTCAGGCTTGCTAAGTCCCAATTCCGCCACTCCTAGCCCAAGTTGGAATCTGAAGGGAGGGTCAAGCTGCACACAATTTTGCATCTAACTCTAAGAAAACCTTATCCTTTGCTACTCTTTGATCCAATTTGGAATTCAATGTTTCCACCAGAACAAACTCAATTTTGGTTATAAGAGAGGTAGATCACATTCTCTTGTCTTGAAACAACCTCCTATTTTTTTCTTTCCAAAGCTCCCATACTACAATTGATGGACTAAGAGTCCATACATCTCCATACACTGATTTTATTTTTAGAGGTAGCCATGAACGAAACCAGCTAATAAAATAATTTGGTATGGAACATGCCCAACAAAGCCTCACACATAGCCAACACCAAAAATCTTGTGCATATAGGAAACCTAAGAGAAGGTGGTTGGTTGTTTCTTCATTCTATTTGTACATGATGCATCTTGATGGGCCATTGAAATCCTAGGTGGAGGAAATTTTTAGCTATTAAAATTTTACTTTGTAACATTGCCCATGCAAAAATTCCTACCTTGGGGAGGTAGAAATTACTCCAGCATAGGTATAGAGGTAGATTGTTGGAAATTCTACCTCATTCTTTGCACAACATCCTATAACCATATTTAGCATTGTAACTATTAGACTTAGATCCTTCCCAGATCAAAGTGCCACCACCATCTCATAGAGCCAAAGTTCTTATTTTCAATGCATCAATGATGAGAAATACTTCTCTCTATAGTAAGTTGAGGATGATGAATTCTCTCCATTCCCAATCTAGCACTGTATTGCTCTCATTCAAGACTATGTATTCCTTGACCCAGTCACCCCATAAGTTTTTTAGTGTGTGTTTGACCTCCCCTAGATCGATGAAACTGTCCAAGCTTGGAAGCCCAACCCATGAGTCCTCCCAAAAAAAGGCCTTACTTCCATCCTGAACATCCCATGAGAGGTATTCGTAGACTAGTTTTTTTCATTTCTGCATGAAGTTCCAGATCCGCAATCCAACTAGAGGATTAGAGATTGTTATAATTCCACCAGTACTATCATACTTTAGGTACTTGTGGTGGAGAATGTTCGCCCACTTTCTCTATGGCTCATAGTGCATATGCCATATGAGTTTTTCCCCAAGTGCTCTATTTTTCAAGTACAAGTGTTTGAAGCCAAGCCCGCAATCTTCTTTAGTTCTACACAGTTTATCCCAAGCATTCAAGGTAATTTTTCTCTTCTCTTCATTACCTTTCCAATAGAATTTCCTGTACATTTTTGTTAAATTAGAAGCACATTTTCTCACAATACATAGTATTGACATGAAATAGATTACAAGGGCACATAGTACTAATTTTATTAAAGTTATCCTACCATCCTAGGTCAGCCTTTTTTCCTTCCATAAGTTCAATTTCACACTCGTTTTGAGATTAAGTGGGTCCTGTTGATCGTGAAAATGACACAAACAACGTTTAAACAAAATATTTCTACTTTATTTCTCTTGAAAAAGAAAGAAAAAATATAGTAACCTAACTCCCAAGGTCCTGGTAGTTGATTCTCAACTATCTGGTGTCACTCGTTGGTCCATGCAACTATAATATTCAAGGGGCCTTCATTGGTAATAAGGAATGCAAGCAATGAATTATTCATTGAACTATCTTTAATGAAAAGGGGGTTTTTAAATAAAAGAAAAAGATATATCAGGGCGTACATCAGTCAACATGAATAAAACTTATCTAATATCCAGTTATATATCTTCAACAAGGAATGTTCAGCCAAAATATCAAGGAGACCATAACATGATGCAATTTACAGAATAATCCATACTATTGCATGCATCTAAGGTGCTTACTTTAACATCACAAACACACATCATAAATATTTCAAAGATAAAAGAACACACTCTCATTCATTGCCAAGAACATAGATCAACAGACTTCAATAAACTCAATTAATTGATAATCTAATGAAATAATCCTTAAATCTGGTTTCTTCTAAGGATTTTCATCACAAAAGAAACTCTTATGCTTCAGCACAATCACTGGCATACAGATAGATTATAATTCATCAACCTTATCCAACAAAACTCAATTCCAACTTCATATTGCAAAAAAAACCTATAATTATATTCAATTGTAAATAAGGTAACAATGTATCTCTGTGAAAACAACAAAAAATTCCATCTCCTACTATCATGTGGCTAATATTATTCTTATTAGCTGACCCTTATAATATGATACCCAAAGGGTATTAATAGATGTACAAAAATTTGAAGTCCTTTCTATCTTAGGTCGATCCACCTTTTTAGGGATTAAAGTCATCTTGGAAACTCAGTTAAACTAGAAGAAAATAATGGAGAGGAGAAAAGAAATCCATGTGCCCGCAAACTATCAGTTGTGCATATAGAGAAGAAAAAGAAAACCATGCATGTGTGAGGTTATCAACTATGCATGTGAAGCCTACTCTGCAATGTACTCGTCATAACTAGAGAAGACTTGTTGAAGCACCCCCAAATCTGGCCTATCAACCCAATTGTCTTCAAACTTGATCCTTTCTAGCTCCATAGCAGCAAATCCTCTCATGTCCTTTAGCTTGTTCAACTCCCTCTTAGCTGCCCTTATCTCTTCTTTTATATCCATTAATCAATCTAAAAACAGATCCTCTCCATCATCTCCTTTTTGCATGACCTCTTTAAACCTATCATCCCATTTTTCCTTTATCTGGTTCAAAGGCAGGCCCTCCTTTACTGGTATATTAACATTTACTATGACAGAAATAACTACTTCTAACTCCTCAAATTGTTCATTCAGATCCTTAACATAATCTTGAACTTCACTTTTATGCTTGTATAAAAAGTCAGACCTAAATCGAAGTATGCTGGAAGTCTTTGTCGAGAAATCTTTATTGTCCTCTTTGAGTATTGACTATTCTAGAAGATTGGACTTTGATAATTTGCTAACCTCCTTCAACTTCTGTCTATATCCTCTGTACTCCTCCTGTTCTCCAAATACTTTGAAATACTGGTTCATTTCCACTATTAGCTCCTCCGTCATTTTGTGGACCTCAAAACTATTATGCAGTACTTCACTTATTTCCTGATTTATCTTATCAATCCACCTATCCAACATCCCTACCTTACTCATTACCTATACCAAATCATCTACCTCTTTCATACTAAGAAAAAATGGTGTTTCAATGGTGGCAATTTTTTGTGACCTCAAAGTAGAAACACCTTTCAAGAAAGAATGCAATTGATCCAATTGAGCCTTAAGCTCATCCTTTTTTTGCTTATCTTTTATCATTATGGATTTAGCGAATGAAGCTACCACATCTATTAAATTCATCTACTGATCTCTGGTGGGTCTCCCCAAGTTAACAGTACCCAATTGGTAATCAGTCAATTGCATGTCTCCTACATCCTTATCCATCATTGGTATGGCACATCCAACAACAATTTCTCCCCTGTCAGTGAGCCTAGTGGAATGTAGGGTTTCGGCCTTCTTCTTGGGCCTTTCCTTTTCAATTTCCTTCATCATATCATCCCAATTGAGAGGCTGTGAAGGTGTCATTGATCTCTTCTGGAGATCCAATTTTAACCAAGTGGGAGCACCTGGAGTAGTGGTCATTATAGTTGAAGAAGAAGCAATAGTAGTAGTAGAGGGTGGTTTCACATTTACCTGAGGTTGAGAATCAACCCTTTGTTTCTCTTGTTGTTCTTGCTCGACATTTTTCTGAGCAAGCTTTTTAGCGTCCTCCCTATCCTTATGTTCTTATATCCTCTTATCTTCTTCCATTTTAAACTTTTCTTCTTCTAATCTCTTCTTCTCCAGTTCCTGGTTTCTCTCTTCCTCTAATACCTTAAATCTTTCTGCATCTTCCTTTTCCTTTTGTTGCTCCTTGATCAGCTCCTTGACATCTTTCTCTTTTTTCACTCGTTTTGCTTCCTCTTTCTCTTTATAGGCCTCTTTAACAAGCTTCAATTTGGCCACAAGAACTTCTCTTTCCCTTCGCTGCTTTTCCTTTTCTTCCTCCAAATCATGAATTTTTTGTATTAACTCCAACTTAGCATTTTCTTCTTTGATCTTGAGCTCTACTCCCTTTGCCTTTGCTGCTTTTCTATTTCATCAGCTCTTTGTTTGGCTTCTACCTATTGTTGCTACAGTAAGGCATCAGCTTGTGCGTTAGCATCAATTTACCTTTGCTTCTCTATGGCCTTTGCATGTGCTTGAGCATCCCAGGTAGTCTTTGCCTCCCCAAATAGTGCCCACTGATCCTCCTTTGTCAGTACATGTTCAGTTTCCTTCTCTAGAGGCATATTTTCTTGTGCATCCTTCTCTAACAAAGTCTCATCAAAGTCTGTTCCAACATCATCTCCACCTCTTCTCCTTTTCCCTTCAAGGTCTCAGTTGTATCATAAAGAGTGCCTCTTTGCATTAGTTCACTTTGCTGCTTTATAAGTGGGACTTGAGTAGATGACTCACCTAATGCTGGTGTTGAAGCCACGGGTTCTGTTTGGGCCTCCTTCTCCTGTACCTTTGGTTCATCTTGAGGAGAGGCTTCAAGCTCAATCTCTTCAATTTCAGGAGGGAACAACTCCAAAGGCTCCTTAGAAGGAAATTTCCTCTTGATTCTTTTGTATCCCTTCCCCTTCTTAGGAGCCGGTTCCATAGGATTTTTGGTTCTTAGGATATCATAGTGAATACTTCTATCCAAAAATGGCCTTCCTATTTGCTTTATGTCAATGGTCTCCTCACCATCCTAGTCCACCAGATCCAAGATTTTGGTGCCAATATTTAATGCTTCATATGATTTCTCTAACACCACTCCATCATCCACTAATTTTTCAGGGATATCATCTTTGATCCTGAATTCTACCATGAGTGCAACAGGTAACCTCTCATAATTCCTTTTCTTGAGGTCATACTAATCTTGAAGATCCCTCCAGAAGTCTTCTAGTAGGTTGAAATGTTTGTCAAAAACCAAAGGCAGCAAATCATTCATTTTATTCTTTGGGTCAAAGTGTTTTCGAGCAGTCTACAAACCTTGCTTCAAATGTATCAATTCACTGCAAATTACCTTATCTCCCACAAGATGTTGACAACTATATTCACCCAATTGTATGGGGAAATTTTGACACCCTATTTTGTGCTTCAACCCAAATTTGGCATTGACCCCCAAAGCCTGATATACAAATTCCATTAGAACCATCCTATTGCTACAACATCTTGGAAGCAAATGGGGATGACCCTCAAATCCAGCCAGTCTGAAATAAGTGAACTTGGGATAGTGGATATACCAACATCCCCATTCCATGATAAAGGCCATAACTTCTTGGCTCAATCTATATCCTACATCTCCATGAAGTTGGTTAATGATTACATATAAGAATGCATCAGTAACCCTTCTAAATTGTGTTTCAGAAATTTGTAGAGATAGCTGATCATAATGAACCCATAGTTTCCTTTGTCCATCAGCTTCTCCCAATATACCCACTCTATTCAATCTTGGAAAGATGCCTCCTCTAGCTATTGCATAAACAACATAGGAACTCATATCAAAGCTTTTGGTTTCCCTTGTTCTAGTTAAGTGGTCATGGATAGCATCAGAGACAATCATTGGCCAATCCAACTATTGTTTTCCATTAAAGATAGTCTGAATGAAGCGAAACATCCATTCCTTGAAATGAAATGCATCCCTCTTCTGAAAGACTCTAGACAACATCATGATCAGGTCTGATACTTCTTTGTAGAATTTTTTCCTCTTTGGTTGATCATGAAGCTTGGTCAGAGACTTCTTCTCTATTCTCAACCATTTCTTGTTCAAGTGAGCTTTGTTGGACTCCTTGTATTTTCTATATTTATCTAAAGCATCTGCCTCTTTCGACTGTACCAAGCTCTATGGATCTAGAACAGTAAACATGTGTTGAAACATTTGATGAGTTAAATCAATAATAACATTATCCTGTGAATCTATATACTACCTAGTGGCTAGATTGTAAGCCCCTACTACTGTCAAAATCAACTCCGGGCACTAGATAGATAGAGGAAATAAGGTGATGTGAGCCAAGCTAGATTCAAATATTCTTTGAGTTCTCCCTATTATATCCTCAACGAATGTTTCCGAATACAACTTCCCACAATTGTATGAGCCCAGATTGGTGTCAGTTATATCAGACCAATCTGATTCCACTTTGCTTGTAGTGACAACAAGACCCCTATTATTATACCTCAAAGTATAAGGTAGCTGCTTCGGCTTAATCTTCTTAGGTTTAGTTGCTGCCTTTGATATTTATGTAGGCTGACTCCTTTGGGAAGCTTCTCCTGATACTTCTGACATCCTTTAGCTTTCCTGCAACACAACCTCTAATTAGATCCTTGAACAAACATCACAAAATATGATTTAAAACCTTACCCTTTATATATATATCCAAGACAGAACCAAGCATAAAACATTGTAAACAATCTCCTTTAAAATAGTGTTGGGCTCAGAGCCGAAACCATTATTGAGATTACAATAATAACAAGTGGGACCAGAGTCAGAACTGGCATGGAAATCGGAACCGGAACTGGAATGGAAACTGATTTGGTTTCTTTTAGATTTTCTAATTTCATATTCAGTTCCGGTTCTGCTTTCGACTAGGTTATCATTATTTTGAAAGAATGCTTCTCACTATAAGCGGAGTTGGAGATAGGATGGAAATGGAATCAATACTTATTAAAAAAAAACATTGTTGAAAGTCTAGATTGATTCCGATCCCACTTCCACCTAAAATTACCATGACGTCATAAGTGATTTTAAGAGTTTGATAGATAACTTCATGATTTAAGGGCTAGGTCATATCAAAATGAAAAGGGGCTTAAATATAACCTAATAAGACCATCCCCATATGACTGAGAGGTGACTGTACCTTTTAGGGCATCACATTTTAATTAAAAACATGAACATAGAAATGTGTGAAAACCCTAAACTAAAAACCCTCGATATTTCATAACTAGGGCATGAATTTAACCCTTCTAAATTAACCAGACTAAATGTAAAACAATATTCCTAACTAAAACCAAGAATTTAACAAACCCTACTCACTGTGGAACCATAATTAACCTATGCATTTGAAAAACTAGGGCACCACGATTCAGTCATGACTAAAATGTGAAAACGACCATGTTGAAAAAAAATAAACCAGATACAAAAACAAAAACAAAGACAAGAAATTTAAACAAACAAAGAGAAAAAAAATAAAAATGCAAACTTACTGAGAATCATGAATTTTCCCAAAGAAAAACAATCCAAAACGAATAGAAATGGAAAACGCGAAAGTAAAAAGAAGAACGAGAATAGAAAACCCTACCTCAAACGCAAATAAATGGGCTAACCTCCTGAAGCAATTTGCGCGCAGCTGTCTCTCTATCAATCGATTCACTTACACAAAAGCTTCACTACAACTCTAGTTCACTCTTCAATCTCTTAACAATAATGGTAATAACTATCCGTTAATCCTTAATTAAGATAAAAACTCAGAGTTTCATGCATGCATGGAACCTATCATAAATGCAATAAATGTAGTAGAGTGGAATCAGAACTGTAGAAGGAACTGGCACATGAATGATGTGCAACTTCAGTAAAAGTCAATGACTAAGAAACGGCGGGAGCGGAATCAGAGTGAAAAATGTTCTAGAAACTTGTTTAAATTTCCAACTTGGTTCTCGTTCTGGGTCTGGTTCCATCGACAAAGAATAAAATGAAACAAACATCAAAAATAAAATAAAAGACCGAAACAAGAAAGCTTAACATGCAATACCTAGTTTAAAATGAAACACCCAAAAGCGGAGGTGGAGGTGGAACAGGAGTTGATTTTGAAAATTTGAATAAATTACGACTTAACTTCCACTCTGGCTCCAGCTCCAACAAAGACAAAATAAAAAGTTCAAAAGAAAGACTGTTGGGATGGGAATCAGAACGAGCTTTGAAAGAAGTTCTAAAACCCGATTGAATTCTGACTCTAGTTTCGACATAACAAACCAAAGAAAAAAAAAGTATTGGAAAAATAAGACTCCAAACTTTGTTTGACAAACGACCAAAGACAAAAACATAAAGGGGGACCCATTTTGACCAAGGAAAAAGCTGGAGTGGTTATGCAAGGCATAACAAATGGCAACTTGGCTGGGAAAATGGTTTACCCATTTCCAAGATACCCAAAGAAAATTTCAGTCACACTAAAACTACTTGGTTTATGAAGGATGCTAACTTGAATAAGATTAGATATATCTAGAGTAAGGTTGAGCTGGAATCTCAGATGTATGTGCTCATGAGTTACTTCTAAATCTGAGTGTGTGCATATATTGTGCATCATTCTTTATAGATACTTTCTCTGTTCTTGAACAACTATACCTAAGATTCAAGCTACATAGGTTGAGTCCTTTAACTATCGTGCAATAAAATCTTGGGTATTGCTCCGCTGCCAGATAGGAATCCATAGCCCCAATGAAGATACCTCTAGTCCTCTCAAATAATTTCTCTATTGCCATCCAAGCATCCATATCCCCGATAGAGATACTTGATTACCCATTTAATATTGAGTTTTCTTTTCTTTCTTTTTTTCTATTATCATTTTTTTTACTCAAGCTTTACTTGTGGAAATATTTTATGCACCTTCCTCAATACTCAAACACAATAGATTTGAAATATGGGTTGAGAACTACAATGGATTTTATGATAGTCTTGGAATCAGATTTTTCACTTGAATCAAAAGTAGAACCATCCTAAAAAGGATAGGCATTTACTTAGGCATATGTTTTTCTAATTTGGTGATAGATTTTGATCCTAATTCATGAGATATTCACAATGTATCTTCTATCCTTAATAACTTTTCAAATCTAGATTAGAATGATCATAAAACATAAGTTTCCGAATGAAATCCTTTTCAATGATGATGATAAAAATACCTAAACCAATTTCTCTCCTAGTACCAGTAGCATACTTTGAATAACAACCCCTTGTCTTGAGATGAACAAAATGAGGATCCCCAATGAAACAAGACAAAACAAACAAAACAAAGAAAGAGAACAAACAAAAGCAAACTAAAAATAAAAACTTAATTACATATGATACAATATAATACATTTTCTTTAAAACATCAGACCTTCTATGCACCAAAATAGTGCTTGAGAAACTAGCCATTAACTGGTAATGGAACAGGCTCTCCTATTAAGGTACTTAAATGAAAAGCGTTCTCACCTAGTATCTTAGCCACTTGATATGGACCTAACCAGAGTCTATCAAACTTTTGGTGATCTCCTTTCTTTTCTCTGAATTTATCCCATAATAACACAAGATCTGATATCCTAAAAGCTTTTATCTTGGCTCTTTTGTCAAACCAACATTTGAAGACAGCCTGATGCTTAGAGAATTGCTGTGAAGCAGCATCCCTTTGCTCTTCCATGTTAAGAAAATTAAGTAATCTAACCTCAATCCTATCATCCTTGGTATAAAAATCCTGCATGAACTTAAGAATAGGTATTTGTAAATAGATCAGGAAGACATGGTATTTTCCATAGACTATCTTAAAAGGTGAGTTTCCTAGGGCTTCTTTAATTCTGCTCCAATCTGCCCATAAGGAAAATCTCAACTGGGTGTGCCAGTCTCTAGGATTGTTTTCTAGCAATTTTCTTATCACTTCCAACAAGTTTTTATTAGTGGACTCAGCCACTCCATTCACTTGAGGGTAGTATTTAGATGAATACTTCAAAATAATTTTATGCTTATATGCCCATTGAATGAATTTAGTAGAAGAAAAAGCAAGACCATTATCACATACCAGAGAAAATGGAAGTCCAAACCTGGTTGTGATGTTCTCAGTCAAAAACTTGATGACCACCTCTGTGGTGCTATTTTTGTAGGGCTGGGCCTCAGTCCAATGTGTATAGTAGTCAGTTACAGTCAAGATGAATTTATATCCTATAGAAGAATTTGGATTAATAACACCTACAAAATCCAGGGCCCATTGAGCAAACGGCCTCACCTCATACACTGGTCGTGAAGGCATTGCATGATTTATTTCCTGAGGTGCTGAAGTTTGGCATACATGACAAGTTCTGACATGGTGTACATCTCAAAATACATAAGGCTGATAATAGCCTAATCTAAGAATCTGATGGGCCAAAGAATCCACAGATCCATGTCCTGTTCCATTTCTTCCATGAAACTCAAAAATAGCATGCTTGGCCTCTTGTTGATCTAAACAATGCAAGTAAATCCCTTGAAAATTCTTTTTGTAGATGGATCCCCCTTTAAGCATGTAGTGAGCACTCTTCATCCTCAATTATCTCCTATGAGTAGCATTCATTGCTTCTGGAAATCTATTATTAAGGAGGAAGAAAATCAAGTCTGTGTACTAGGGATCCTTACTAAATGATTGGATAGTGTACTGCTGACAAGTGATATTTTTGTCCACCTTAGCCATTGCTTTTGATAAACCTTGCCCTCGAACAAGTTTCATCGGATGAATCTCTAAGTCAAATTCTTGTAGAATTTCCATCCACTTCCCTCTTCATTCTCCTAGTTTGCTTTGCATTAGAAGGGACTTCACAGATGGATCTGGAAATATAGCCATTATTTGACTTCGAAGAATGTAATGTCTGAAATTCTTTACCGCTTGTACTAATGCAAAGGCTTGTTTTTCAAGTGGTGAGTATCTTACTTCTGCATTCTTAAATGGAGAGCTCATAAGGGAAATAGGTCTTTCTTCACCCTCTCCTCTTTGTTGTGTTAACACAACTACACATGAATGGTCAGATGCAAATGAATAGATATTAAAAGGTTTTAAATAATCTGGGCTTGTCAAAACAAGTGCCTTAGATATTGGCTATTTGATCTATGAGAAAGTAGATTTAGCCTCTTCACTCCACTCAATCTTCACATCTTTCTTCATCATTTCATTTAGAGGTTTGATAATCTCCGCAAACCCTGTTATAAATTTTCTAACAAAATTGATCCTACCGAAGAAGGATCTCATTTCTTTCTTGTTGCCTGGCCTTGTCAATTTCAAGATGGCTTCCACTCGATCAGGGTCAATGGATATCCCTTCTTCTGATATGATATGGCCTAGGAGTTTCCCTTCAAATACTCCAAACACACACTTCTTTGGATTAAGAGAGACACCATAACTTATACATTTCTTAAGAGCTTTTTCCAGATCAGCAACATGGTCTTCTCTATTCCTAGAGAAGATGGTTAAATCATCTACATAAATAATTATACACTTCCCTATCAAATCCTTGAAAGCTACATCCATTTCCCTTTGAAAGGTTGCTCCAGCATTGATAAGACCGAATGGCATCCTTCGATAGGAAAATGTGCCCCATTTGGTGGTGAAAGTTGTTTTCATTCTATTCTCATGACTGACAAGGACCTGATTGTAGCCAAAATAACCATCCAAGAAGGACATCATCTGAGATACATTAACCTTTTGTAGTACTTCATCCAAAGAGGGCAATGGATAATTATCTTTCTCAGAGGCTTTGTTTAGATTCCTGAAATCAACACATAATCTAATCTCACTATTCTTTTTGCATATAGGAACTAGATTTGCGACCCAGGTAGAGTGTGTAACAGGAAAGATTATCCTTGCAGATAGGAGCTTTTACACCTCTTTCTGGATCAAGGGCTCATTTAAATTATTGATCGGGCGTTGTTTCTGATGAAAGGGCTTGGCTTCTAGCTTGAGAGGTATGGTATGTGTGATCACTAAAGTGTCAAAGGTTTTTAGATCATCATAACTCCAAGAAATGGCTTCAATGTTCTGCTCTAGAACCTTGACTATCTTGTCTTTAGTTTCTTGAGGACAAATCTTTCCTATGAGGACATTCGTTCCAGGGCTTGAGTGAGTCAAATTGACAGATTCATATTTTCCTCCTTCACTCTCTGTGGGCACCCTTTGACGAGCCTATGGGTCAGAATCAAATATTTTTTCCAAAGCTACCATCCCTTTTGGAATGCCATTACTTTTCAAATCCAATATCCCTTCTGGACTCTCTTTCTCAAGATCGCAATTTCCTTGATCTCTTTCAGATTCATCTATTATCTACCTTTCAAAAACATTAGAACTTGCCAAAAAGGCCAATATATGCTGATCATCATCAAATACTTGAAAATTTCGTACATTATCAGGGACTGCTGGGATAGGAATTAGTTAAACTGAAAATATCTTTAGATCAAAATATTGCATGGGTTCCAATGTGCTAGCACCAACAGCAAGTGCATGTGCAATTTGATTAGCTTCACTAGGGATCAGACTAATCCCAAAAACATCAAAGTCTTCAATTAAATTCCAAACTCTATTTTTGTATGTAGCCAATCTTTTGTTATGACACGTATATTGGCTACGTACCTATTTTACAATTACTTCAGAATCCCCCATAACTGTGAGAGTAGTAACCTTCTTTTTATGAGAAAACATAAGGCCTCGAGCAAGTGCTTTGTACTCAGCCACATTGTTTGTGCAGCCAAACTGCAATCTATAAGAGGCAAAGTAAGTTTTCCCTTTTGGGTTGGTTAGTTCAATCCTTGCTCCACTTCCTGCTTTAGATTTGGAACCATCAAATTTAAGATTCCACAATTGGTCTTTGGCTGATAGTTTTTTATTTTTAGGGACAACAGGGGATGACTTACTTGAGATATGTGGCGGCTCAGACTTTTGCTGGTCATCAGAAATTGATTTGGGACCAAGCTCACTTTAATATTTTTCTATGTTTTGAACTTGCTCAGAAATCATTTCCTGAACAACTTCTTGGGTTAAATTGCAATCCAACTCATCTTTCAGTAATGCCTTGGGAATTGGAAAAGTATCTAGGGTAGGTGTATTAAATAGGAATTGAGACACCTCAACCTATTTTTGAATTTTAGAGCCTAGAACCTGAGTCTGCTCTACTAATGAGGAATATTCCTCTTGAGAAAGGCTAGTCCTAGTAAGAATGGTAGCATCCTTGAACTGAAAAGAAAACTCATTGATAGGGGTCTAGGGTTTCTCTTGAAATATTTGTTGAGGCTGATCTACATGACTTAATATATCTAGGCATGATTGGCATGTTAACTCTGAATGATTGTGATAATGAATCCTACACCAATTAGAGAGTAAAAAACTACTCAAATTAGTATCTTTTCCTAAAACCAGCTTATCTTGTTGCAATTTCCATATTAAAACTTGCTAGTTGATGCAGACCATTGGGTCACTATGTTCTAGGGGCAATGTATCCCAAGGATTAAGTACAGAGAAAGTAAGGACTTCCTCCTATTTGTAAACTTCTATCTCAGTCTCAAAATATGCTACTTCATTTGAAGCATCATATTCTGTGATCATATGCTTGAGTCTTGGTTCATTTTGAATCCTTATTTGCATTGCAACCCCTTTCTAGTGTAGCCACATGTGGGAGAAATACAAGGAAAAATATCCCCCTATACTCTTCATTAGCTCCCAACTTAGGAGCATGCCATATGTTTCTGGGATGTCAGCTACTTGGATATCTAGCAGGTTTGGATCCTTGGATCTGATCCAACCTGTACATGCATGTTCTTCAGTTCTCCTACAACATTGACCTCATTTTTATCTAATTGAATCACTTTCTTATTGGTCAGGATAGGACTTAATCCTAACTTCTTACATATTCAAAAGGAATAAAATTTCCCCATGCTCCAAAATCCAATAAACAGTTATGCAAATTCTTTCCAAAAATCCTTAAACTTAAAAGAAAAGGCGGGGTACTGGTCTTACCTTTATAGATAGATGCGTTTGTCTCCTTCACATGAGTCACTTTAACTTTTCCTTTTAAGCAGTCTACCTCCTCTAGGGCCTTCAATACCACTTCATGTTGAGTTGGGCACCACTGCATGATGTCAAAGAATGACAATGATGTCTTCTTTCTCTGTAGTTCTGCAATAAAATCAAATTCTGAATCATTCCTCACTTGATATTTAGGAAAAGGAGGCAGATTACCTCTATTCTAAGAATCAAAAGGTCCCTTTGGTGGTGGTGGATTATTATCTACATTCTGGTTAGGTGGGACCATATTCTTTGGAGGTGTAGATGTAGTAAATGGGCACTTATTCTGATTTCTTAGAAAATGACCACCTTTAGATTGAAAGGCTTGGGAATCGTACACATCCTACTCTGGCCCATTTTCTCCCTGCATGCGAAATTGGTATTTCTCTTCAATAGTCTCACAGGTCATAGCAATACTTACTGGCCCATTATCCTGATTGGAATTTCCTACTAGAGGATGGGCATTAGCTTGTGCAATCTTTACAATTTTCTCCATTTATGGGAAATTAACCTTAGAATGTGCTACAGTATCGTGTAGTCTACACCAATTATTCATGAAATTGAGGTCAGCTACATTAGCAGTATGTGATCTCTCCTCACTTGACTGATAATTATGGGGAACTCCCCCATTGTTAGGTCCAGTATTCCACTGCCTATTGTTGTTGTTGAACCTTTGGTTATATCCTTTGTTTTGATTTTGGTAATTTTGGTTAGAGGAATTCTGATTTTGAAAGTTTCAATTGGTGTTCTGATTCCCATTCTGATTGGAGTAATTTCCCTGATTGTTGTAACCTCCCTAGTTCTGATAATTCTGATTTTGGTTGTGGGGAGGGTTTTTCCTAAGTTGTGCCATGTCATTAGACATTTGGGATAGAGTCTTCTTGAGATTTTCTAGCTCACTGGTTAGTTGAACAGTTTGTTCACTTTGTACATTCTACACTATGGTTGGAGAATGAACATGGGTTGATCCTCCCACTTGTTGTTGTTGATTTTGAGATAGAGAGCCAGGTGCTTACCCATGTTCACCCTCATCATCACTATCGTTCGATGAGTCACAGTTTCACTTGTGTTAGTCGAAGAAGTAGGGGTGGGTCCCTAAGGCACATATGGGTGGGTCGAAGCGCTGGTGGAGGAGATAGATTGAGCAAAGGCATAACCCATTGCTATCCAGTTTCACTAATTCCAGTTATTGCCCTGTGATCAAGACCCAACAAATCCGGTATGCTTGAGCAGATCCAACATTTTGGTAGTAGCATAAGTAGATGTTGTAGTCGATTCAGTAGTTCCTGAGTTTGATTCTGTTGATTATGAGTTTGAGTTAGTAAGTTATGCAGTATATTCTATTGAAGTAGCATCAGTAGATCTAGTTGTTTCTACACTATGGCTGGGGAATGAACATGGGTTGATCCTCCCACTTGCTGTTGTTGATTTGGAAAGAATCTTGCATGCCATTGCCGAAAAAGGGCATGGTAGGTGGAGCTTGTAACTCAGACACAAGTCCGTACTGGGAGTAAGACATCCTTGGGATAGTGTTGTACAATGGAGGATTAGGCATCTGATAATTAATGGGAGGGAGAGCTATTCATAAACCTCCTGATTGCAGACTTATCTATTGTTGCAGTTTGATAGCTAGATGATAAACCTTACATAGGGAGTCAATCTCATTGGGATGATAAGTTCTCTGCAAGAATAGGCCAATCAAGGGATCAACAAATCTTAAATATGCTTAAATGGCAATATTCTCACTTACCAAGTAAGGGTATTGCAACCTACGAAACATCCTTTAAAATCTAGTATTGAATAGAGGCATTGGCTCGTGATGTTCCTTTCTTATGGAGGAAAATTGGTGATACAAGATGGAAGGGTCTACATAAACCCAAAATTGATTAATGAATGCATTTTCTAAAGCTTTCCAACCTAGAATAGATCCCCGATATGCCATGTCCCCCAAACAATAAGGAAATAATCTACATACCAAATCTTGATGAGCAACTTGAGCACATGTACAAGAATCTTTGAATGCTTGTATATGCTCCTCATCACTTCTTGATTCACCATGTATGTACTTGGGACAAAAAATTTCTGAGTTCTTCAGTAAATCATGGATTCCTGTTGGAATAGTCCCTAACGGACAGGGGTTATTCACAAAATAAGCCATGGGTAGAACTGGTTGAGAAGGTTGTGATATAGGCCGAATTGGTGGTGACACTGGCGTAACGGGTATCAATATCCTATGAGCATGGGGTCTTGGTCTAATGGGGGTTTGGAGTTCTTCTAATGGTTCAGGATTAGTAGAGGAAATGAGAATCCTCTTGTATTTCTCTGGTGAGAATGAAACAATGCAAGCCAGCTTATTCCTTCATGCCCTCCTTCTAGCGCTAGATCTGTTGATGATGAAAATGACACAAACAACATTTAAACATAATATTTCTACTCTATTTCTCCTGAAAAAGAAAGACAACATATAGTAGCCTAACTCCCAAGGTCCTGGTAGTTGGTTCTCAACTATCTGGTGTCACCCAATTGGTCCATGCAACTGTAATATTCAAGGGGCCTTCACTGGTAATAAGGAATGCAAGCAATGACTTATTCATCGAACTGTCTTTAATGAAAAGGGGGTTTATAAATAAATGAAAAATATAGATCAGGGCGTACATCAATAAACATGAATAAAACTTATCTAATATCTGAACATATATCTTCAAGAATGAATGCTCTTCCAACAGATCAAGAAAACCATAACATGATGCAATTTACAGAAGAATCCATACTATTGCATGAATCTAAGGTGCTTAATTTAACATCACAAGGACACATCATAAATATTTCAAAGATAAAATAACACACTCTCATTCATTGCCAAGACCATAGATCAACAGACTTCAATAAATTCAATTCATAGATAATCTAATGAAATAATCCTTAAATCTGGTTTCTTCTAAGGATTTTCATCACAAAAGAAACTCTTATGCTTCAGCACAATCACTGGCATACAGATAGATTATAATTCACCAACCCAATCCAAAAAAACTCAATTCCAACTCCATATTGCAAAAAAAACCTATAATTATATTCACTTGTAAATAAACTAACAATGTATCTCTATAAAAACTGCAAAAAATTCTATTCTCATTAGTCGACCCTTACAATATGATACCCCAAGGGTATTTATAGATGTACATAAATTTGAATTCCTTTCTATCTTAGGTTGATCCACCTTTTTAGGGATTAAAGTCATCTTGGAAACGCAGTTAAACTAGAAGAAAAGAATGGAGAGGAGAAAAGAAAGCCATGCACCCACAAACTGCCAATTGTGCATGCAGAGAAGAAAAAGAAAACCATGCATGCGTGAGGTTATCAATTATGCATGCGAAGGCTGCTCTGCAATGTACTTGTCATAATTGGAGAAGACTTGTTGAAGCACCTCCAAATCCGGCCCATCAACCCAATTATATTCAAACTTGATCCTTTCTAGCTCTACAACAACAAATCCTCTCATGTCCTTTAGCTTGGTCAACTCCCTCTTAGCTGCCCTTATCTCTTCTTTTATATCCATTAATCGATCTAACAATAGATCCTCTCCATCATCTCCTTTTTGCATGACCTCTTTAAACCTATCATCCCATTTTTCCTTTATCTAGTTCAAAGGAAGGCCCTCCTTTACTGGTATATTAACATTTACTATCACAGAAATAACTTCTTCTAACTCCTCAAATTGTTCATTCAGATCCTTAACAAAATCTTGAACTTCACTTTTATGCTTGTATAAAAGGTCAGACCTAAATCGAAGTATGTTGGAAGTCTTTGACAAGAAATCTTTATTGTCCTCTTTGAGTATTGGTTGTTCTAGAAGAGTGGAATTTGAAAATTTTCTAACCTCCTTCAAATTTTGACTATATCCTCTATAATCCTCCTCCTGTTCTCCCAATACTTTGACATACTGGTTGATTTCCTCTATTAGCTCCTCCTTTATTTTGTGGAACTCAAAACTATTATCCATTACTTCACTTATTTTCTGATTTATCTTATCAGTCCACCTATCCAACATCTCTACCTTACTCATTACCTGTACCAAATCATCTACCTCTTTCTTACTAAGAAAAATTGTTGTTTCAATGGTGGAAATTTGTTGTGACCTTGGAGTAGAAACACTTTTCAAGAAATAATGCAATTGATCCAACTGAGCGTTAAGCTCATCCTTTTTCTGCTTATCTTCAATCACTCTGGATTTAGTGGATGAAGCCACCACATCTATTAATATCATCTTCTGATCTCTTGTGGGTCTCCCCAAGTTAACAGTACCCAACTGGTAATCATTCAATTGCATGTCTCCTACATCCTTATCCATCATTGGTATGGCACATTCAACAACAATTTCTCCCCTGTTGGTGAGCCTAGTGGAACGTCGGATTTTGGCCTTCTTCTTGGGCCTTTCCTTTTCAATTTCCTAAATCAATCGTCCCAATTGAGAGGTTGTGAAGGTGTCATTGATCTCTTCTTAAGATCCAATTTTAACCAAGTGGGAGCACCTGGAGTAGTGGTCATTATAGTTGAAGAAGAAGCAACAATAGTAGTAGAGGGTTGTTGCACATTTACCTAAGGTTGAGAATCAACCCCTTGTTTCTCTTGTTGTTCTTGCTCCACATTTGTTTGAGCAAGCTTTTCAGCTTCCTCCCTATCCTTTTGTTCTTGTATCCTCTTCTCTTCTTCTTCCTTTTTCAACTTTTCTTCTTCTAATCTCTTCTTCTCCCATTCCTGGTTTCTCTCTTCCTCTAATGCCTTAAGTCTTTCTATATATTCCTTTTCCTTTTGTTGCTGCTTGATTAGCTCCTTGACATCTTTCTCTTTTTGCACTCATTCTGCTTCCTCTTTCTCTTTATAGGCCTCTTCAACAAGATTCAATTTGGCCACAAGAACTTCTCTTTCCCTTCGCTGCTTTTCCTTTTCTTCCTCCATATCATGATTTTTTTGTATTAACTCTAGCTTATCATTTTCTTCTTTGATCTTGGGATCCTGCACCCTTTGCCTTTGCTGCTTTTCTATTTCCTCAGCTCTTTGTTTGGCTTCTACCTGTTGTTGCTAGAGTAAGGCATCAACTTCTTCCTTAGCATCAATTCCCTTTTTCTTCTCTGTGGCCTATGCATGTGCTTGAGAATTTGAGGCCTTCTTTGCCTCCTCAAATAGTGCCCACTGATCCTCCTCTATCAGTAAATGTTCAGTTTCCTCCTCTAGAGGCATATTTTCTTGTGCATCCTTCTCTGAAAAAGTCTCATCAGAGTTCATTCCAACATCATGGATCTCCACCTCTTCTCCTTTTCCCTTCAAGGTCTCAGCTATATCATAAAGAGTGCCTCTTTTAATTTATTCACTTTGGAACTTTGTAAGTGGGACTTGAGTAGATAACTCACCTAATGCTGGTGTTGAGGCCACGGGTTCTATTTGGGCCTCCTTCTCCTATACCTCTGGTTCATCTTGAGTAGAGGATTCAAGCTTAATCTCTTTAATGTCAAGAGGGAAGAACTTCGAAGGCTCCTTAGAAGAAAATTTCCTCTTGATTCTTTTGTATCCCTTCCCCTTCTTAGGAGACGGTTCCTGAGGAGTTTTCATTCTTAGGACAGCCCAATGAATACTTCTATCCAAAACTAGCCTTCCTATTTGCTTTATGTCAATGGTCTCCTCACCATCCCATTCCACTGGATCCAATCTTTTGGTGCCAATATTTAATGCTTCATATGATGGATCTAACACCACTCCATCATCCACTAATGTGTCAGGGATATCATCTTTGATCCTAAATTCTACCATGAGTGCAATAGGCAACCTCTCATAATTCCTTTTCTTGAGGTCATACTCATCCTAAAGATCCCTCTAGAAGTCTTCTAATAGGTTGAAATGTTTGTCAAAAATCGAAGGCAGCAAAGCATTCATTTTCTTCTTTGGGTCAAAGTGTTTTCGAGCAGTTTACAAACCTAGCTTCAAATGTATCAATTCACTACAAACTACCTTAGCTCCCACAAGATGTTGACAGTTGTATTCACCCAATTACATGGGGAAATTTTGACAGCTTGTTTTGTGTTTCAACCCAAATCTAGCATTGACCCCCAAAGCCTAATATACAAATTCCATTAGAAGCACCTATTGCTACAACATATTTGAAGCAAATGGGGATGACCCTCAAATCTAGCCAGTCTGAAATAAGTGAACTTGGGGTATTGGATATACCAACATCCCTATTCCATGATAAAGGCCATAGCTTCTTGGCTCAATCTATATCCTACATATCCATGAAGCTGGTTAATGATTACATATAAGAATGCATCAGTAACCCTTCTAAATTGTGTTTCAGACATTTGTAGAGATAGATGATCATAATGATCCCATACTTTCCTTTGTCCATCAACTTCTCCCAATATACCCACTCTATTCAATCCTGGAAAGATGCCTCCTCTAGCTGCTGCATAAACAACATAGGAACTCATATCAAAGCTTTTGGTTTCCCTTGTTCTAGTTAACTGGTCATGGATAGCATCAGAGACAATCATTGGCCAATCAAACTATTGTTTTCCATTAAAGATAGTCTGAATGAAGTGAAACATCCACTCCTTGAAATGAAATGCATCCCTCTTTTGAAAGAGTCTAGACAACATCATGATCAGGTCTGATACTTCCTTGTAGAATTTTTTCCTCTTTGGTTGATCATTAAGCTTGGTTAGAGACTTCTTCTCTATTCTCAACCATTTCTTGTTCAAGTGAGCTTTGTTGGCCTCCTTGTATTTTATATATTTATCTAAAGCATCTTACTCTTTTGACTGTACCAAGCTCTTTAGATCCGGGACACTAAACACGTGTTGAAAAATTTGATGAGTTAAATCAATAATAATATTATCCTGTGAATCCATATACTACCTAGTGGCTAGATTGTAAGCCCCTGCTGCTATCAAAATCAACTTCGGGCACTAGATAGATAGAGGAAATAAGGTGATGTGAGCCAAGCCAGATTTAACTATTCTTTGAGTTCTCCCTGTTATATCCTAAGTGAATGTTTTTGAATACAACTTCCCACAATTGTATGAGCCCAGATTGGTGTCAGTTATATTAGACCAATCCGATTCCACTTTGCTTGCAGTGACAACAGGACCCCTATGATTATACCTCAAAGTATAAGGTAGCTGCTCCGGCTTAATCTTCTTAGGCTTAGTTGCTGCCTTTGATGTTTCTGTAGGCCGATTCCTTTGGGAAGCTTCTCTTGATACTCCTAACATCCTTTAGCTTTCCTGCAACACAACCTCTAATTAGATCCTTGAACAAACATCACAAAATATGCTTTAAAAACTTACCCTTTATATATATATATCAGAGACGGAACCAAGCAAAAAAAATTCTATATAGTCTCCTTTAAAAACCTGTTGGGCTCAAAGCCAAAACCGTTATTGAGATTACAATAATAACAAGTGGGACCGGAGTTGGAACTGGCATGGTAATCGAAACCGGAACTAGAATGGAAACTGATTTGGTTTCTTTCAGATTTTCTAATTTCATATTCAATTTTGGTTCCACTTCCATCTAGGTTATCATTATTTTGAAAGAATGCTTCTCACTATAAGCGGAGTCAAAGATGGGATGGAAATGGAATCGATACTTATTGAAAAAAAACATGGTTCAAAGTCTAGATTGATTCTGATCCCGCTTCTGCCTAAAATAACCATGACATCATAAGTGATTTTAATAGTTTGATAGATAACTTCATGATTTAAGGGCTAGGTCATATCAAAACTAAAAGGGGCTTAAAGATAACCTAATAAGACCATCCCCATATGACCGAGAGGCGATTGCACCTTTTAGGGCATCATATTTTAATTTAAAAAATGAACACAGAAATGCGTCAAAACTCTAAACTAAAAACCATCAATTTATAATAACTAGGGCACAAATTTAACCCTTCTAAATAAACCAGACTGAATGCAAAACAAGATTCCTAATTAAAAACAAGAATTTAACAAACCCTACTCACTATGGAACCGTACTTAACCTATGCATTTGAAAAACTAGAGGACCACGATTCGGTCACGACTAAAATGTGAAAACGACCGTGTTGAAAACAAAGAAACCGGATAGAAAAACAAAAAACGAAGACAATAAATCCAAACAAAAAAAGAGAAAAAAAAAGAAACATGCGAACTTACTAAGAATCATGAATTTTCCCAAAGCAAAACAATCCAAAATGAATAGAAATGGAAAACACAAAAATAAAAAGAAGAACGAGAATAGAAAACCCTACCTCGAACGCAAATAAATAGGCTAACCTCCTGAAGCAATATGCATGGAACTGTCTCTCTATTAATTGATTCACTTGCACACAAGCTTCACTGCAACTCTAGTTCACTCTTCAATCTCTTAACAATAATGGTAATAACTATGCGTTAATCCTTAATTAAGGTAAAAAATTGGAGTTTCACGCATGCATGGCACCTATCATAAATGCAATAAATGCAGTAGAGTAGAATCAGAACTACAAAAGGAATTGGCACATTACTGTTGTGCGACTTCAGTAAAAGTCAATGACCAAGAAATGGTAGGAGCAGAATCAAAATGAAAACTGTTCCAGAAACTTCCTTAACTTTCCAAGTTGGTTCCCGTTCCGGGTCCATTTTTTCCACAAAGAATAAAACAAAACAAAACATCAAAAATAAAACAAAAGATTGAAACAAGAAAGCTTAACATACAAAACCTAGTTTAAAATGAAAGACCCAAAAGCGGAGGCGGAGGTGGAACAAGAGTTGATTTTGAAAATTTGAATAAATTACAACTTAACTTCCACTCTGGCTCCGGCTCCAACAAAGACCAAAAAAAATTTCAAAAGAAAGACTGTCAGGATGGGAATTAGAATGAGCTTTGAAAGAAGATCTATAACCCGATTGAATTCCGTCTCCTGTTCTGACATAACAAACCAAAGAAAAACAAAGTATTGGAAAAGCAAGACTCCAATTTTTTTTTGACAAATGACCAAAGACAAAAACGTAAAGGGGGACCCATTTTGAGCAAGGAAAAAGATGGGGTGGTTATGCAAGGCATAATAGGTCCCAAAGACCAACTGACCTTGTTCCTTTTACCAGTGGAATCCCTTAGTAGGTACATGGCAGTTCCCCTTTTTTGAAGCCTACAATCCTTAATATCTCCTGCTCCTTTTGTGTAGTTGTGTTGAAGAGGAAGAATTATGATTTCCTCACAGTCACTATTTGACTTGAAGCCTTAGCATACTTCCTGAGAATTATGTTCAAGTGTATCACCTCCTTCCTCTTGGCTTCTCCCATTATTGTTGTATCATCAGTGAATTGCTGATGAGATACCACTTGTAGATTTCTTGTAACCCTTATTCCTTCAATTTGTGAGGAGCTAATGCCAAGGAATATTCTCCTTCCTAAAGATTCTACCATTAAGATGTATGGAAAAGGAGAGAAATTTTCTTAATATTACATTTGAAAATAAAATTTATTAAATTGAAAGTAACCCTATTCAAAATTAATTATCCATAATTTCTAAATGTCATATCTAACAACTCATTTATGAACACCATATCATCTAATATGGATTTGTTCTACTCCTTTCTCTACAAATCTTGAGAATATTGAGACTAATAATCATAGATATACCCATAATTTTAGTAAATGTTAGGTGATCCTCTACACCTAGGGTCTTCACCCTTGTTAACCTATGCAAAATTAATGTTGTGCTATAACAAGGTCTACGTGAGGGAGATGGACTATAGAGTCACCAACTCAAAACTCTCCTTAACCATGGAAGAGATCATGATGTGATAAATATTTTATCTAGCGAGGGGTCTCCGTTCCTAGTCCTAGGAAGAATGTGTCCCTTATATATCTTGTAGAAATTCCCCAAATCTACCATCTAATTAGTGCATTTTAATTAAATTAAGATCTAATTGAGGATAAATGCATAATAAAGTTTCCTCAAAAAATATTATGGGTCTTCAGTGTTGTTACACAAAGGATGGTCAAAATTTATCCACCACCTCTCCCAAAAAAAATTCTATTATTCCTTAGTGTTAGCACCAATGAATAAGAAACCCCTTACACCTTTCATCCATGTTACATTGGTTCATAGATCAATAAAAAATGCACATAATCTATATTTCAATATTTTATTCTCTTTCACTTGTTGGTACAATAACTTTTTAAAATAAAATCTCCATGCTTCCTCCTTATTAGACTACATGTTAATTTGGAAACTCAAAAAAATTTATATGAGAGATGAAAAATTCTAATTAGGTGGAAAGGTTTGTTCAATGGGAGCTAGTTCCATTTATATTTTTCAACCTATCAAGTAATGCTCAAAGTTCCCTTTTAGCATTTTCAATTTCACCTATTAACTTCTCTTTTTTTTGAGGAGGATGTTCAAGAATAGATGCAGGATATTATTGATTATTTAGATGTCCATACTCTTCACTATGACTTTAATCAATTGATAAGCTAGGTTTTGAAGGATTTTCAATTCCTAAAAATTGTAAACCATTGAATCAAAAAAATAAAAATTGATATTTTATTCAATTTATATAGTTAAGAAAAAACCACCTCCTTGACCTTGTGGGTGTCATGGAAATATTATTTTGGTGGCTTGATTGACTCAAAAAAAATTCCCACTATTCATCGCTCATGTTTGGCTCATATAGAGATAGGGGTCAAGCTCCAATGAGTTAAACATCTATTATTTTTTGGTTCTATTTTAAATATAATGCAAGTGATGGAAGGAGACTCTCCCTTGAACATAATCTCACACAGTTAACAACAAACATGAATAATAACTTGCAACCTTTATACTACCTTCATATAATCATTTATAAATATGCAATCAACTTCATTACAAGGATCTGGTCACTAGACCACTATTATAGAAAAATGGGATGCAAATACATACAAATAAAATCAGACATGCAAATCTCCAAATGGAAACAATTGCCACTAAAACCTAAACCTCCACTTTGTGTTAAAAATTTAGGAAATTCAGCTATCTTTTAATCTAGCATCCATATCTTTCAATTAATGACCACTTTATATTATTTTACCACTTTCCAACAAACCGTGACTTCCACTTTAACACTAAACCAATCCAGTTGTCCCTTTTTCCAGCCTTAAGAAATTTCTAGTTTTTTGTCCAACTTTTGGGAGCTATAAGTTTTGACTTGGGCATCAAATTAAAACAACTGTTATACCATTGGAAAGATCTCAAAGAGTGGTAGAGCTACAAAAGGCCCATAAATGGGCATTTTTAATTTTATGCATTTTTTTGGGTTGATTTGATACCTCTAAGTGCCTTAAAATTGACTTTGAATATTTTATATAGATTTTAAAGACAAAACATTAATATAAGTGAAAAATGGTATTGAAGTGGTTTCTTCACCATTAACTTCATTTCACAATTCTAGAGCTCTTTGTATGATTTTATATCCATACATGCACAAATGATAACTTACTAAAAATAGTAACCTTTTTATTTTTAGGCCACCAAACCCAACAAAAATCTAAATAAATATTTAAGTTAGGATGAAAGATTATTCTTGCATCAATGAGTGTGTTATTACATGCTCTTTTTATTTCTTAGATGGACTAAGAAGTGGTTGTGGCCACTTTTAGGTCCTCCATCCTTCTACACATTCTCATCCTCTCTCTAAATATTCATAGAAATTTCTACTCCATCAGTATCCATAACTATTGGAATGTATCTATTTGAATGCTTGAATCAACTTGATATTCCAATTATTGAAGCATAAACTATTTATGCTTATTTTTTATCTTATTCATAAAGGCTATATTGTTCTAAAATATTTTTGAGACATTATATACATTACTTATGGCTTGAAAAATTCCCTTAGATAGTATTTAATTCTTGTAAATTTATATTAGGAATACTCTTGGGAGCTACTAAATATTTATTTTATCCAACATTAGGTCAATTGTTTTCCTTTGACTTGATGCATTAAGGATATCTTCATGAATCTTTTGTAATTCATTAGTTATTCTCATCAAACTTTGAACTCTAGTATTCAGTATAAAATTTACCAATTTCAATTGAATATTTTATTATTTTAGTGTTACACCATAACACACATAAGGATATGACTCAATTATACATGACATATAGATAAAATTCTATAATAGCATAACACAACCTAGGAAAATGCCTAATACATATAGATAAAAAAATAAATAGACATAGTTAAAGTAAACTAATTTTCTAATGCAACTTTTAAATGGTATAAATTTATATTCTTATAATAAATGTGCCCCATAATATGCTATTAAATTTCGAAATATAATGGGCCAAAGAAACATAAATTTTACAAAGGATAATATGGAATATTCCTAAATATTTAATATTTGATCCATTTGTATTTCAAATAGATTGGAAATTTACCATATTTATATATGATTATATTTTTAGTACAAATATTCAACTAAGGTAAGATTAGAGAGCTTTAAGATGCCACATTTATTCTTGTTAGATCATTCCTTAGATACATTTTACCTACATACTTATTCTATCATTTTGACTTGAATTATTGAATACAACAATCTCTAATAAGTAAATTTTTTCCAAGATAATCTTATTCATGTTGATTGAATGCACAAGAAAACTAAGAGGGGGGTGAATCTGTTGTACCTTATAAAATTAAAAACCTTTAAAAATATTTAAATCCACATTACTTTAATTAACCCTTAATTTTTTTTTATGATTAAAGCATGAAATGAAGATAACAAAAAATTAAAAAAATAGACATAATGCATAAGAGAACACTAAATTTGTATAAAAAACCTAATATGGGAATAACCATGGTGAGGATTATCTCACAACATAAAGTAGCATCAACACCGAATATAATAGGGCTCATTGCCAGAGGGCTTACTACCCAAAGAAAGAAAGGCTCACTACCAAAGGCTCACTGCTAGAATTGAAAATAAGATAGAGAAGAATGTTACATAAAGAAAACCATCTCAATGCAACAAATAAATCCATGACAATATCATCAACACTTTCATAGAATGACTGAATAATTGCAGACAACTTTTTCTCACTACATCTAGTATTCTAACACATGAAACCCCACACTTCACTTCTTAAATTTTCACTCTAAAAATCTACACTTCATATAATTCACATCTTACTTCACTATCTTCACATCCCTCAACAACTTAACTCTTATTTATATCATCCTCAACATTGAAAATATTATCTAAGGTTAGTTATGCACCTCAACCATGCAAGTTCAAATTAGGTTGGCGACAAAACACTTCTATGGTGGATATAAGTGAAAGCAGACCATACCACTATTTGTTTGGGAACCAAATCTACAACAACATGCTACAATATGGTTCTATAAAAAATAAATATCCACTATAATTAGTGTAAACACCAAGGTTAGTCATTACTCGTGTAAAAAAAATAAAAAATTTAAGTACATGCTTCCTTTGATCCAAGAAAAACTTGTGAACAACAGCTATCACCTAAACATAATTTGGAATATTCCAAAAACACCTCAAAATCCAAAAAACTCCACAACAATGTTCACCTAAGAAATGTACACATCCACTACACTCAGATAACTCTGTCATATACTACAACTTAAGAAATTGACTTTTGAAGCACCAAACCCCAAACCACCTTGACCAAATAAAGATACCAACACTATGAACACCCCTTTACATATGGAAGACCTGAAACCAAATTGCAAAGACACATAGAGCAAAAAAAATTCTCCTAGACATCTCTACAATACACTATTCACACACTGGTGAACACAACTTCTTTTATACAACTATCCAACACAACAAATTCTAAATAGAACACCTTTGAACACCTTTGATCAAAATATTTGAAACAAAAAAGTAGATGTTTAACCTAGAAGAAATGCGGAGCAACACCAGAGCACTACTTTGCAACTCAAAACAACACTATAACACACTATTTCATTTGTTTATCAAATTTTCTTAAAAGCACTTGGAAAAAAAGCATTAGAGACACATCCTCATCACCACCAAGCCAATTTCAACATAGAAACTCAACCATATATCCATAGGCATAAGCTTATTAAAGAAACACTAGAGGTTGACATCAATAGCTGACTAATGACAACATAATGCAACTAATCAAAGCATCAACAATGCAAGAATCTCCCTCGATGATGATCTTCTTCCTTCTCATATAGTTGACAAAAATTACAATACCAATTTGATCATACTTGCAACAAACCCCCCCGCCCCCTTTGTCATTGATGACAACACATGATGTGAAAAACATCAAAGACACAATAGCTCTTCTCCATACCTATTTCCTTTTCTCTTTACACAACTGGATCATTACACTCTCCCCCTATTTGATACTTATTTTTTTGCATGTATCATTCTCCCCCTTAAATTTCTTCCTTTTCACATGACTTCCTCTCCCCCTTTGACATTAATGGCAAAGAAAAAACTATTTGTATCTCTAATGTTTCTCCTTTAACATCAATCAACCTTCTTACAACTATTCTATAAATTCTATTCCTTTATTTCTCTACATACTCCCCCTTAGGAGCACACACCATACTAAACTAATAAACAACCATTTCACAATGATAAATCCTACTACCCCTAACTAAAACAATTAATGATGTTAGTTTCTACTCCCTGAGAGGTAGCCACCAACATTAGTCTAGACCAAAGAATGAATTTTGAAATATAGTGGACTAATGCATCTCCTTATGTATCTAGTTCAAATAAGGAGGGAAAATGACCCCTAATTTCTCTGCAAGATACTCAAATGTATCCTTATGAAGAGACTTAGTGAATATATTAGCAACTTGATCCTTTGTAGGCACATATTCAAGTTTAACTTCATTCTCTACAACCTCCTCTCTTATAAAGTGATATCCGATTGAGATATGTTTTGTCATTGAATTTATTATTGGATTATTTGAAATATTAATAGCACTTGTATTATCATAGAAGATAGAAATTGGTTCATCATACACCACTCTAATATCCTTCAATTTTTTTCTCATCGACAACACCTATGTGCAGCAAGATGATGCTACAATATACTCTTCATTTGTAGTAGGTAAAGAAATAGAATCTTGTTTCTTGCTTAGCCATAACACCAATCTGCATCTAAGAAAGAATGCACCACCAATTGTAATTTTCCTATCATCCATAGAACCAACCTAATATGCATCTCTATAAGCACTTAGAGAAAAATCAGTATCCTTTAGATACCACAAGCTATGATCCAAAGTGCCCTTCAAGCATCTAAAGATACTCTTCACTACTGCAACATGTGACTCTCTAGGACCTTCTTGAAATCTATCCATAAGAAAAACTACATACATGATATCTAGTCTTATAATAGTTAGATATAGAAATCCACCAATTATTGATCTATACTTCCTCTGTTCAACCTTAGGAGATTCATCATTCTTGCTCAACTTGTAACCAGTAACCATAGGGGTACACACCAGTTTAGAATCTCCCATTCTAAATTTCTTCAATATTTATTTGCCATACTTTGATTGTGAAATAAAAATACCTTTATCTATCTGATTTATTTTTAATCAAAGGAAGAAATTCATATCCCTAAACATAGAAACTTCAAATTATTTATGCATTTCCTTTGAAAACTTCTTGCACATATCTTCATTTCCTCCAAAAATTATGTTATCAACATATACAACCACAATCAAGATTTGATATTTTTCAACCTTAAAGTAAAAATTTCTATTTGTGGTACTTTATTGAATCCTTCTTGTATCAGATATCTATCCAACCTTACATACCAAGCTCTAGGAGCTTGCTTCAATCCATATAATACCTTATTCAATCTACAAACCATATCCAATTTATCTGATAATTGAATCCTTTCATTTTTTCAATGTATACCTCTTCTTCCAATTCTCCATTCAAGAAAGCGGAATTCATATCCATTTGATAAAATTTGAAATCCTTATGTGTTGTAAAAGCTAAAAACATATTGATAGCTTCCATTCTTTCTACCGAAGCAAATGTCTCCTCAAAATCTATTCCCTCAACTTGTGAGTAGCCTTTACACAAGCCTTGTGTTGTTCCTTACCACTTCTCCATTCTCATTTAGTTTTTTTCTGAATACCCACTTAGTGCAAATCACATTCTTATTTTTTGGTCTTGGGAAAATTTCCCAAGTTTGATTCTTCTTAGTTTTCAATAGTTCTTCTTTCATAGCCTTGATCTAATATTCATCTTTGCATGCCTCAATCACTATTTTAGGTTCAACTTCATAAAGTACACCAATATTGATATACCCAATAATTTGATCTTTAGAATTATTCTTCTACACATACTTATGGGTTGTAGGACTCCTTTCTAGAGCTTCTTCCTCTTCAATCTACACTTCTCTTTCTTTATTTTTTTCTTCTTCTTCACAACAAGACTCATCTGATTCATATCCAACTATCATCATTGCATTATTTTATAAGTCTTCATCAACCATGACACTGGCACTCTCAAAAATATTTCTCAATCTCTTTTTGTATCATCGATAAGATTTTCTTCTAGTAGAATATCCAAGGAAGATACCTTAATCAGAACTTGCATAAAACTTTCCTAAGTTATATTCATCTCTTCTAATATAACATTTTTTTCCAAACAATTTGAAGTACTTGATAGTAGGAATCCTTTCATACCATAGCTCATAGGGTGTCTTTGTACTATTTACTCTTGCTTTAACTATATTAAGTAGATAATAAATAGTATCAATTGCTTCTCTCTAGTAGACTTCTGGTAGATTTTCCTCTTTCATCATTTTTCTTGAAACTTCTTCAATAATCCCATTCTTTCTTTCAACTACTCCATTTTGCTGAGGATTCCTAGGGGAAAAAAAGTGCCTCTTTATGCCATGATTTTTAAAAAATATATTGAATTCAATGGAGGTGAAATCTCCACTTCTGTCAGACCTCAAATATTTTATTTTTGTATCCATTTCATTATCAATCATAACTTTGAATTCTTTAAACCTATCTAGAGCTTCTGAATTTTCTTAAAATCTTCTTACTCTTGTAGGACCACAAATATCTATATGTATTAGTTCCAATAGTCTAGTAGTATATTTTTCTTTAACTTTGAAGTTTCTTCTTTCTTTCTTTCCAATTGGACATTATTTTTAGACAACATTGACAGGCTTTATAATATTTGGAAAATCTATTACAACTTGAACTAAACTTATCCTTACTAGGCTATCAAAGTTGATGACATATATTCTTCTATTCCATACCTAGCTTTCATAATCTAATTCATAATGACCATCACCAATCTTGAGATAATAAACAGTTCAATCTTTCTTTCTTCTATTATCAACCACAATTTTGGATAATTTTTTAATCTCACGTCCATTATACTAAAACATAAGATTGTGTCCTTTACTACACACTTTTCCAACACTCAAGAGGTTGAACCTTAAACCCTTAACATAGTAAACATCATCAGTATTATACTTGCCATAAAAACTAATAGAACCTTTTCCACATATATTAGTATATGTATTTGTTATCAATTTATCACCACAACTCAAATTGACAGAGCTAGTTGATTCAAATTCATTTTAAGGTGAAGAGTTTCAGTTTATTTTTTTAGTTGCTTTAACAATTGCATACATTTGAGTGTTTAGATTTTAAAGTGCAATGTGTTTCAATTTTATATTCATCATTTAAAACATTAAGTATTCCATGAAGTGTAGAAGGAAGTGCTTCATTCTATATTTAGTTATTTTTCACACAATTTTTGATACATTTGTTGCAAGAGAAACATAAATGCAAAATTGAACAAGAATTGTTAAAAATGTTGTTTTGTATTCATTGGAATAAAAGGATAATGAAGTTTACCACACAAGCTGTGGGAATATGATTCAAGATAGGGTGGTTTCTAACTCCTCTCTATACTTGTTGACTGACCAGACTAATCCCACTTCTTGATTTGGATGACTTTCTTCACTGGGACTGTTGAAACTTAAAAGTACATGGACACTTATTCAACTATATCTCCTTATATAGTTTTCTTCATGAAATTTACAACACACTTCTAGGGACCCATTACCCTACACTACAACATATCAAAAGCCTAACCTAGGTTGTTTTGGACAGAGGTAATCCAAAGTGGCCTTCTTCATTCCACCATGGCCTAATTAGGCCTCTCTTACACAAGTCCCTCAAAGTTGTTTCTCTCGGCCTCAAAACCTACATGCATCTTGAGAATCAGACTTCAATCTCAAGAATTTGTCACCATTTCCCCTTAATCAATCTTAAATCTATCTAATCTCCACAAAAATTAGGGTTTGCTTCAGTGGACAGTCACTCTGTCAATTCAAGAACTCGTTCCTAAGCTCATTCCTTCTTACCACCCTACCAAGAAATGGAAATAAATGTTACTCCACACTCCTACAGGTCCATTCCACTTATCTAAAATAATTAACAATAGTTGAATGGCCTTCACTAATCCATTTTTTATCACAAACCATCAATAACCCTAGTTACAAACCAGTTTTAAGAAAACATAGTAAATCTTCCTTATTACTAGATGAAATCCCATCTATTGTGATTCAAATGAAAGCTAGTTCAATAATAAACTCTACACGATAGAATTTTCATAGATTGATAGTTGTACGGGTCGTACAAAATAGTAACAAACTTAGAGTTTTAGAAAAACACATAAAAAATAATACTTTCTTAATTCCAATTTCAATAACTTCAGTCTTCAACCATTCTCAAGAGATTCTCTCCCTTTTTACTAGATTTTCATCTTGTTACATCATTCTAAAAAAGGAATTCAAATAGATTTGACTGTTGGACTTCCAACTACTCCCCAAATTAGACACAAAACACTAAATTATCCGATAATACTAATGTCAATACTGAGACCCTTCCTAACTCTAACCACCAATTATTTTTACATGAACTTGGCCACCTTGGCCTTATTAAAAAAAAAAAAAATACCAATTCTAAACACTAGACCTTAAATTCAAATCAACTCAGACCAAAATTGTGCAAACAGTGAAGGTGCTCTGTACCATACACCCAGGGATGAAATGATTTCATTCTCCTAATAGAATGAGGTCTTCAATAGAGACTCAATGCTGAGCAATGTCCTCTTCTATCATCTAGGTTGCATCTTCCTCAGGTAGTCCATGCCACTTTACCAAATGCTTTCTATAAACCTTCCTCCTTGTTCTTTTCACCTCCCTTCATTCCAACACAACTTCAAGTTTCATTGGCTGAGTAGGTGGAAAGTCCTTGATCCATTCTCCTTCATATTTTTCATGTTCACCTACTTCTTTACCTGAAAAAATAGTTCCCTTGAAGGAATAGAGGTCAGTTACATTGAAAATTGGTGAGATTGCAACTCCTTGTGGGAGTTCAATCTCATATGCATTGTTGCCATACTTGTGGACCACCTTACAGGGTCCTATCTTCTTCATCATCAGCTTAGTGTAATTCCCTTTATGTAATATTTCTTTTCTCAGATGTGCCCATACTAGATCACCTACTTTAAACTGTACATCTCTTCTTTTCAAGTCTTCTCTCTCCTTATACTTGGTTGCATTCTTTTCAAGTGTCTCCTTGACCTGTTTGTGTATGTCATGCATTAGAACAACAAAATCCTCACCTTGTGCACTTTTTTTCCCCATCCCCATCAAGTCTCTAAACTCAAAAACACCCCTTGGATGCCTTCCATAAACAAATTTAAATGGAATTCTCCCCATACTTCAATTGATGGAGTCATTATAGGCATATTTTTCCTATGGCAATATCAAATCCCATGACTAATTATGCTCCTTAATTAAACACCTTAACATATTTTCCAATGACCTATTGACAACCTGAGTTTGACCATTAGTTTGAGGATGGTAGGTAGAGCTGAATGACAATTTGGTTCCTAAATTTTTCCATAATGTTCTCCAAAAATGGCCAATGAACTTGGCATCCCTGTCAGATACTATAGATAATGGTAGCCCATGAATTCTAACAATCTCCTTAAAGAATAGGTGTGCAATATGTGATGCATCATTAGTTGATTTGCAAGCAATACAATGTGCCATCTTACTAAACCTATCAACCACCAGATACACACTGTCATAACCCCTAGAAGTTATAGGCATGCCTAAAACAAAATCCATGCTTATTGCTTCCCATGGTCTACTTGGTATGGGTAAAGGCTGATACAAGCCAAAATTAGAAATTGTCCCCCTTTCTCTTTGAAAAATAGCATAACCTTCTACATACCTCTTTACATCTAAATGCATATTGGGCCAATAGTAAAATCTCTTGATCTGATCTAAGATCTTGTCATGACCGAAATGTCCACCAAGTCTCCCACTATGCTTTTCTCTAACCAGACTCTCCCTCATAGAGAATTTTGGAACGAATAACTGAGCTCCCTTGAAGAGTAACCTATCTTGTACCACATAGTCCTCATATTCTTTATGAAATGAACCTTGAGACTGCTCACAAACTACAAACACATCATGGAAATCTTCATCAGATTTGTACATAACTTTGAGTGATTCGACACCCACACTCTGAAGCTGCACTTCTTGCACTAATGCTGCCCTCCTAGTTAGAGCATCTGCCACCTTATTGGCCTGTCCTTTGTTGTGTTTTATGATAAATGTGTAAACTTGTAGGTACTCCACCCATTTCATGTGTTTATGGTTCAATTTATCTTGGCTGTTTAGAAAACTCAGAGGATGGTTATTTGTGAACACCAAAAATTCCTTAGGGAGTAGGTAGTGCCTCCATTTCTTGAGGGATTGCACCATGGCATACATTTCTAGATCATACGATGAGTGTTTCCTCTTTGCTTCATTTAATTTTTCAATAAAGAAGGTAATAGTCTTCCCTTCTTGGCTTAGCACTGCCCCTATGGCTAAATTACTAGCATCACTTTCTATGGTCAACACTTTAGAAAAATCAGGTAGAGTAAGTATGGGTTGATGCGCTACCTTTTGTTTCGAGTATTCAAAACTTTGATCAGCTTCCTTGGTCCATGAGAATCTACTCCTTTTCTCTCCTTTGATATTGTCTATCATTGGTGCTATGGTGTGACTTAACCCCCTTATAAACTTCCGGTAGAAGCTTTCCAGGCCATGAAAACTACTCACTTCCCCCACTATTTTTGGTGTACGCCAGTTAAGAATTGTTTCAACCTTCTTTGGATCCATTTTTAGGTTACCTCTTGAGATTACAAGGCCCAAATATATCAGCTCCTGCTTCAACTAATCACACTTCTTGAGGTTAATCATGAGCTTCTCTTCATGTGGCTTTCCCAACACTCTATTCAAGTGCTCCAAGTGTTCTTCCCTTGTTTTATTGAATATCAAGATATCATCCAGGTATACTACTACAAATTTGTTAATGAAATCTATTAACACCTCATTCATGAGTCTCATGAATGTGCTAGGGGAGTTTGATAGCCCAAAGGGCATCACCATCCACTCATAAAGGCCCTCATTGGTCTTGAAAGCTATTTTCCACTCATCACCTTCTCTAATCCTTATCTGGTGGTAGCCACTTTTTAAATATTTCTTGGAGAAGTATTTTTCCCCTACTAAGCTGTCCATGAGGTCCTCCATCCAAGGTATAGGAAACCTATACCTAATAGTTATCTTGTTAATGGCCCTTGAATCTATACAGAGCCTCCATTCACCATCTTTTTTAGGTGCCAAAACTGTTGGCACAACACAAGGACTAAGAATTTTCCTCACTAGGCCCTTGTCTAAAAGCTCTTGCAATTGTTTCTTAATTTCCTCATTATGTTGAGGTGTCATTTTATAAGATTCCTTGTTAGGAAGGCTAGCACCAAGAATGAAATCTATATGATGACTTATATCACAGATTGGAGGTAAGGAATTAGGAAAATCCTTCACCACTATGTGCTCATACCTATCAAGTAGAGTCTGCACTTCTTTTGGGACTTCTTTCTCACTGTCCTCTATTGCTACCTCTGAAATTGGTTTCCCAACAATAGAAAACAAAATATTCTCTTCTTCCAATTATTTTAGGAACTCCTTCCACTTCACCATCATCACATTAGGTCTTTCATGGATTGTACTCTTGTCTTCCTGTAGTGGCTCTAATCTGATCTGTAGTCCATCTTTTTCAATCTGATACTCATTCTTGAAACCATCATGTTATGCTTTCCTATCATATTGTCATGGCCTACCAAAAAGTAGGTGTCACACGTCCTTGGGTACAATTTCATAGAGCATCATATCCTTATAAGGACCAATGGAAAACTCCACATAAACCTGCTCATTCACAAGAACTTGTTGTCCCTTGTTCAACCATGAAATTTTATAGGGATTAGAGTGGGGTATCCTTTTGAATCTAAGATTTTCTACCATTTCCAAGGATGCAATATTATCAGTGAAGCCAGAGTCAATAATGACCTTACATACATTTCCTTGAACTTTGCAAGTTTTTCTAAATAAAGCTTTCCTTTGAGGTAGGCACTTTGATCAACGTCCTCCTAATCATCAAAGACTCCCCTAGTTCTGGCTTAGCTCGGATAGTCGAAGGTCCTGCACAAGAAGTTACAATCTCTACCTCTTCTTCTTCATGAACAAGTTGAGTTCTTCTTTCCCCACCTTGGTATCTCGAACTTTGTTTGTTTGGACAATTCCATGAAAGATGCCCATATTGGTTGCAGTCAAAACATTTCCTTGAAAAGGAATTAGATCCTCTTGCTAGTCCATTGAACCTGCCTCTACCTCCTAGACTTCTTCCCCTAAAGACCCCTCTTGTTTCCTCACTTTTTTCTTGAGGGGTGCCTTGTTCACCTTGTGTGTTTTGGAAGCCTCTTCCTCCAGAATTACCTCTACCTCTAAAACTTTTACCTCTACCCCTGGTTTGTTTTTCCAACCTCCTCTTTATCTTCTCTTCAACTTTGGTAGCCACTTGGAAGAATTATTCCACTGTTCCAAGAGTCATCATACTGATTTGATCTTGGATTGTTTTCCTCAATCCATTTAGGTATCTAGTCACTCTTTCCTTCTCATTCTCCATGTGCCCCCGCCTTATGGTCAATTTATGAAATTCCTCTATGTAAACAGCCACATCCAACTCTCTCTGCCTCAAAATTTGCAGTCTTCTATAGGTTTTTACTTCATAGTTAGCAGGTAATAATTGGTGCTTGATCTTTTGCACCATGTGGTCCCATGAATTGATTTTAGGCTTGAAGTTCTTTACTCTCTTCTTGAGTGTAATTCCACCAGGTTAGAGCTAGTCCTTTGAGCTTTGTCTTAGCCAATTTAACTTTCCTGTCTTCAGGGATCTCCTTGAACTTGAAGTAATTGTCAAGACAATCAACCCACTCTATGAATTCTTCTCCATCCATCTTTCCTCCATACATAGGGATTTATATTTTCATTTCTCGAGCCTCTCCTCTTGTCTCCTTTAACATCTGGAAGAACATTTTATCTTCAGTCCCCAACTCCTCTTGGGGTTTTTCTTGAGGGTTTTCCTCTTCACACTCCTCTTTAGGGTTACTCACCTTAATGATACCATTAGCTCTCTTTTCATTCCTTTAAAGAGCTTCCATCCTTTCTCTCAAGGCTCTGATTTCCTTAGCAACTGTTGTGCTACCCATCTTTGGAGGCATTTTGTATTATTCCTTATTCACTTTTACTTCAACTTTCAAAATTATTTTCCAAACATACCTAGAGCCTAAGCTCTGATACCACCTGATGTAAGATAGGGTGATTTCTAACTCCTCTCTATACTTCTTGACTGACCAGACTGATCCCACTTCCTGATTTAGGTGACTTTCTTCACTGGGACTGTTGAAACTTAGTAGTACATGAGACACACTTATTCAACTATATCTCCTTATATATTTTTCTAAATGAAATTCACAACGCACTTCTGAGGACCCATTACCCTACTTTACAACATATCAAAAGCCTAACCTAGGTTGTTTTGGATAGAGGTACTCCAAAGTGGCCTTCTTCATTCCACCATGGCCTAATTAGGCCTCTTTTACACAGAAAGTCCCTCAAAGTTGTTTCTCCTAGCCTCAAAACCTACATCCATCTTGAGAATCATACTTTAGTCTCAAGAATCTATCACCATTTCCCCTTAATCGATCTTAAAACTAGCCGATCTCCACAAAAATCAGGATTTCCTTCAATGGACAGTCACTCTGTCAATTCAAGAAATCGTTCCTAAGCTCATTCCTTCTAAAAAACCTACCAAGCAATGGAAATAAACATTACTCCACACTCCTACAGGTCCATTCCACTCATCTACAACAGTTAACAGCAGTGGAATGACCTTCACTAATCCATTTTTTGTCACAAACCCTTAATAACCCTAGTTACAAACCAGTTTTAGGAAAACACAATAAATCTTTGTTATTACTGGATGAAATCCTATCTATTATGATTCAAATGAAAGCTAGTTAGATACTAAACTCAACATGAAAATTTTTTTATAGATTGATAGTTGTACAGGTTGTACATAATAGTAACAAACTTAGAGTTTCAGAAAAACACATAAAAAAACTACACTTTCTTAATTCCAATTTCAATAACTTCATTCTCCAAACATTATATAGAGATTCTCTCCCTTTTTATTGTATTTTCATCTTGTTACATCATTCCAAAAAAGGAATTCAAATAGATTTGACTGTTAGACTTCCAACTACTCCCCAAATTAGACAAAAAACCACTAAATTATCACATAATACTAATGTCAATATTGAGACCCTTCCTAACTCTAACCACCAATGATTTTTACAACATGAACTTGGCCACCTTGGCCTTATTACAAAAAATAAAATACCAATTCTAAACACTAGACCTTAAATTCAAAGAAAATCAAACCAAAATTGTGCAAACAATGAAGGTTCTCTGCGCCAGAATAGCTAAAACAATGAATGAAAAGAGTACACTACACAACTGAAGATAAAAAGAAAAGAGCATGTAAGAAAGAACATAATTATCATTGCTTGGTTGTAAGTTTGAGTTTCCTTTAGATTTGTTCATCTATCATTGCTTTCATGCTCCAAGTGAACCTACAAGTGGGTGAAAGTTTTGTTAGAGCTCAAACTATGAACATTCCTACATGATCCATCAATAGTAATGTAGAATATTGTTTATGATGCATTGAAATCAACTAAGCAAAGAAAAGAGGAAAGCAAAAAAATACCAAGGAGAACATATCATAAGAAACATTGTAATTATTGTTTTCAATCTAACATTGTTTGTTTCTTGTGCAGGTATAGGAAATGCCATGTTGCTGATTTGCTTTGAATATCATAAAGCATGTGGTGTAAAATGGGATCCCACAAGGGTTGAGAACTGACATGCTTCCCCTCAACATTCCATAGAGGGGTTTCTAGAAAGGAAACAATTAAATTTTTCTTAAAGAGAAATGCATTTGAAGTAGTGCATCATCATGAAATATGATAGTGAACAGGCATACATAATGCCTTGTTTACAAGTCATCAATAGCAACTGAAGCAATTTGAGAAGATTCAAAATACCCTCATAATGGTGGGTACTTAAAAATATTCTATACATAAATCAAGATTTCATATCAACACTTGTTGTTTAGGAAACAAAAATACATGAAGCATGCCAAAGTAAGGTTGGTTCCATCAAGAAAAGAGTTTTGAAGTGGCTGCAAGTGAATTTCCAAAAGCATAGGATGAATGGAAAAAAGACATAGTTGAATCTAAGTAAAGTGCATTAACTGTTCAAGTGAATACAATGTGAAACAACATCATTCATGAAGGTAAATTGTAGAGCTTAAGTTTTTTCAATACTTTAATACCATATATGTGAAGGGGAATCTTATTGCATGATTCTATGTCCTCAATAAAGTATAAAACTATGGTGAAAGTGAGAATAGATATGCATTTTTTTGAGCATTCAAGTGAATGAAATAAAATGTGTGATAATGGAACAAGCAAGTAAAGCTATAGCTATAGGTGTCACGTTTGAAAAGGTGAGGTCATTCTTGTTTTTCAAAACAATGAGTTTATGCTATAGTTTCATTATGAAGATGAGTGCAAAATTCCCTGTTCGAGCCTTTTAAAGAAGAATCAACATTGGTTTGTATTTAAAATCTTCAAATGTAGTGATAAAGGTATTTCGAGCTCATAAAAAATGTCAAATGGACTCAACTAAACTCTCATGGCTATGGCTTAAGAGTAATTTTCTCTCACAAATGGTGATACCCAATTAGGGTGTTGTGTTCTAAACACAAAAAATAGAGTAAATCAAGTATTTTGAGCTTATTACCAACGGAACATGCTAGTGTAAGGTGAAGATAATGGAACTAATGGTCGCTTCCATGATGGGTTCATAAACCCAAAAAATGGAACTAATATGTTTCTTGGGCATATTTAGAGAAATACGAGAAATGAAATGCATAGAAACCCTAGCTAGTGCTCTCATGTCCACGACCTGAGATGATGTTTCTTTTTGCAAAACACCAAAACCATTTGGTTTTTTCATCTTTGAAGCTTGAAATGCAAGGTAAAGAGGGTTTTGAGTGTTTTCAATAGTAGAGTATTTAATAAAATGGAGATTTTAAAGCTCATGGTTGCGGCCATGAAGGGTCTACAAACCCTTGAAAGCAAAAAAAAGTGCATATTTATCTCAAGGTGTGTCTTTCCTTTCAAATGAAAAGCATTTCTACATCATGGGTCGAGCCCAAGAGTAGCAATTTCTATAGAAATAGAAGAATAAACAAGCATGGTTGCGGCCTACATAATGGTCAAACCAAAAAATCTTCAGATCTTGATTTTATTTTGTGAGGAAAGCTTGATAAAGGTTTTATTTAAGAGGGAAATGCATCATAAGAAAAACATAGAGCTCACAATGAATGTCTCTATGGATAAAACCCATGGCCAAAGCACTTCCAAAATCTTGAACAAGCCCTCCAATGGTTGCCACATCAAATGACATATAATATCGATACTATAAAACACACAAAATGCATCAATATCTAGCCAAGGCTGCAGCCTATGGGAAAAATTTCTCTTCAAATAGAGCCAAAGATGTGTCAAAATGCAAATAAAACAACTTACAATGATTTCCAGAGGAGAATCGACAAGAATCACATCAAAAATTGAAAAGAATCGAGCTCCAAGGCTCCAAACCCTAAGTCATATGGCAGAATATTTGTAGAGGTCTCTTCCATGTCGACCAAGAGTGAAAATGAAATGTGAATAAAGTGGAGATTCAAGTTTTGTTGTTAAGTTTCCCATAACCATAATTCGACTTAGGGCCTTTCTCTCCATTTTTCTTTCAAAATTTTGGTGAAGGAGGAGGATTAGTATAAGATTGAATTTACAATAAAGTGGGGCACCATGGCCTTTAATAAAATGTTGTTCGAGCTATGAAATGTTGAAGCAACAATCCAAAGGGCAAGGTATATGGCTTTTCATGGCCCAATGAACAAAATTGTTATAGTTTATTTAAATGATATCACTATTTTTCAAAAGATGCTAACTAACATTTTGATCATTTGAGATAGATATTTTAGAGATGCAGAGAATTTTAGAGAATTTGGTGTCCCTCTTAACCTAGAGAAGTACATATTTTCTATCCATGAAGGTAGACTCTTGGGACACATTGTTTCTAAGCACGGTATTTCCATAGACCATAAAAGAGTCTTCGCTATTCTTGAGTTACCATTACTAGACCACAAGAAAGGCTTACAAAGATTTCTTGGGAGGATTAATTTTGTAGGAAGGTTTATACCCAATATTGCAACTTTGCTACAACCTCTCACCTCCATGCTTAAGAAGAATATACCTTTTAGTTGGAATAAAGAGGGAAAAAGAGCTTTGAGCAAATAAAGGAAACCCTTACAGCTACCCCTACCCTCATTAATCCCAATTATGGGAAAGACTTTATTTTATATGCTTTTGGAGGGATTGACACTATTTCTGCAATGTTATGCCAACAAAATAATGAAGGCTTAGAGCAGCCTGTGGCTTTCTTCAGCTAGTTATTGCATGAATACAAGGTAAACTATTCCTTTGTTGAGAAGCACTTAGTTTCTATTGTGAGAAGCCTTAAAATGTTTAGACACGTGTTTTCTAATAACAAAATTCAGCTATTAGTTGCTCATTCCACTGTTAAGGATTTTTTACTTAATAAAGACATTAATGATAAAAGGGTTGGATGGATAACAAAGGTTATGGAATTTGATATTGATATCGAGGTGACTAAGTTGATTAGGGGTAGATGTTTTTGTAAATAGATTGCAGAAAATGCAGGAGATATCCTAGAAGATGGTGAGGAAGTTGCTATAGTACTGAATAGCGAAGAGAAGGCTACTGGTTCAGTTCCTACTGCTAGCTAGATATAATAGATGGTTGACTACTTATAGGCTAGTGAATGCCCAAAAGGATTGGATTGGGTGAAAATAAGGTACTATAGATTACAAGCTATTCCCTATGTTGTCATTAATGGTGTTTTGTATAAGAGAGATCCTTAAGACATTTTACCAAGGTGTGTCAAGCTTGATCAAGTAGATAGGATGTTACGATAATTTAATGATGGGCCCTCAAGAGGCCACTTTGCAGCAAGAAAAACCACCTTGAAAATTATACGGGCTGGATATTATTGGTTGGATTTGTTTAAGGATGCCTTTGCTTGGGTCAGAAGGTGCAAGAAATGTGCATTGTTTGCTAGAAAATAGAGGCTCATGGCCTTGCCTCTGCATCCTATCTAGGTGGAGCAACCTTTTGCTAAGTGGGGTCTAGATTTTATCAGACCGATCAATCCACCTTCAAGTGTGGCCACAAATTGGTTCTAACCATGAAAAACTACTTTATGAAGTGGACCAAATCAGTTTCTTTGAAGGAAGCAAATGAGACCTCTGTGTTAAATTTTTATTAGGACTTAGTATCTAGATTTGGTACTCTAGATTTGATTATTTCTAACAATGGTTTAGCCTTTATTGGCTGAAGGGTTTCTAACTAGTTAGTAAAGAATAATATTTTTTTGAATACATCATCTAACTATTACCCATAGGGTAATGGCTAGGTAGAATCAACCAATAAGAATCCGATCAAGATAACTAAGAAGACCATAGAGGACAACCAAAGAACATGGAATGAAAATCTAAAGTTATCCATTTGGGCTGATAGGGTAACTCTCAAGAGAGCTACTGGTTGCTCACCGTATGTTCTTACTTATGGAAAGGAGGCCAAATTACATGTTTCTATTGAATTACCAACTCTAAGCTTCATCAAGGAACTTGAGCTATTGGATGGAAAACCCACTGAAGTAGGACTTGTAGAATTGATGGAGCTAGAGGAAACCAGAAGGGAGGCATTTAGGTACCTTGCAATACACTAAGATCAGATGAAGAGTTATTTTGACAAAAGAGAAAGGCCAAGGGACTTCATCACTACTGATCTTGTACTCAAATGGTATGAATACAAGAGAAAACCTGGGAGGAATTCTAAATTTGATGCAATGTGGGATGGGCCATACGTGATCACATAATGGAAAGAGAATAATTCATTCCAGTTATCAAAGCTAAGTGGAGAGGTGCTACCGATCCCAGTCAACGTGATCCATTTAAAACGTTGTTTTTGAGGTCTGAAGTTATATCCTATACTATAGTAGATTAGTTGCTGCTAATAAGTGCTTGGAGCTTTTTTGTTTCAATTGTTAAATTTTCCATAAGTTCTACAACACATAGTTTTTGGATGTCAGGGCTTGGTGGTTCATTTTTGTTTATTGTTGTTTGGAGGAGTGTTGTTTTAGTTTTCAAAATTTCTAAGCTATGGAGGGGCATAATTGACTCCATGCCCAATGGATCTACATAAGGAAACTAGCCTAATTCTTAGCAAGAAAGCATCTAGAAGAGGTCGCCAAGAGTGTTATCAATTTCTCACCACAACTCAAATTGACAAAGCTAGTTGATTCATACTCATTTTAAGGTGAAGAGTTTCAATTTATTTTTGTAGTTTCTTTAACCATTGCATACATTTGAGTGTTTAGTTGTTAAAGTGAAATGTGTTTCAATTTTCTATTCATCATTTACAACATTAAGTATTCCATGAAGTGTAAAAGGAAGTACTTTATTATGTATTCAGCTATTTATCACACAATGTTTGATACATTTGTTGCAAGAGAAACAAAAATGCAGAATTGAACAAGAAATGAAAAAAATGATGTTTTTCATTCATAGAAATAAAAGGATAATCAAGTTTCCCACACAAGCCATGGGAATAGCTAAAACAATGAATCAAAAGAGTACATTACACTACTGAAGATAAAAGGAAAAGAGCATGTAAGAAAGAACATAATCATCATTTCTTGGTTGTAAGGTTGAGTTGCCTTTAGAGTTGTGTGTCTGTCATTTCTTTCGTGCTCCAAGTGAACCTGCAAGTGGGTGAAAGTTTTGTTAGAGCCCAGACTATGAACATTCCTACATGATCCATCAATAGTAATGTAGAAAACTGTCTATGATGCATTGAAATTAACTAAGCAAAGACAAGATGAATGCAAGAAAATACCAAGGAGAACATATCATAAGAAACATTGTAATTATTGTTTTTAATCTAACATTTTTTGTTTCTTGTGCAGGTATAGAAAAATCCATGCTTCTTATTTGCTTTGAATATTATAAAGCATGTGGTGTAAATCGGGCTCCCACAAGGGTTGAGACTCGACATGCTACCCCTAAAAATTCCATAGAGGGGTTTCCAAAAAGGAAACAATTAAATGTTTCTCAAAGAGAAATGCATCTAAAGGAGTGCATCATCATGAAATATGATAGTGAACAAGCATACACAATGCCCTTTTAACAAGTCATCAATAAAAACTAAAGAAATTTGAGAAGCTTTAGAATACCGTCATTATGGTGAGTGTTTCAAAATATTCTATACATAAATCAAGATTTCATGTCAACACTTGCTATTTAGGAAACAAAAATGCATGAAGAGTGCCAAAGTAAGGTTGGTTCAATCAAGAAAAGAGTTTTCAAGTGGCTGCAAGTGAACTTCTGAAAGCAGAGGATGAATGGAAAAAAGGCATAGTGGACTCCGAGTACAGTGCATTAAGTGTTTGAGTGAATACAATGTGAAACAACATCATTCATGAAGGTAAACTGTAGAGCTTAAGCTATTTCAATACTTTAATGCCATATGTGTGAAGGGGAATTGCATTGCATGATTCTATGTTCTTAATAAACTATAAAATTGTGGTGAAAGTGAGAATAGATATGCATTTTTTTGAGAATTGAAGTGCATGAAATAAAATGTGTGATAATGGAACAAGCAAGTAAAGCTACAACTGTAGGTGTCAAGTTTGAAAAGGTGAGGTCATTCTTGTTTTTCAAAGCTATGAGTTTATGCTATAGTTTCATTATGAACATGAGTGTAAAATGCCTGGTTCGAGCCTTTTAAAGAAGAATCCACATTGGTTTGTATTTAAAATCTTGAAATGCCACGATAAAGGTATTTTGAGCTCATAAACAAATGGGAAATGCACTCAGCTGAACTCTCATGGCTGCGGCTTGAGAGCAATTTTCTCTGACAAATGGTGATACCCATTTAGGGTATTATGTTCTAAACACAAAAATAGAGTAAATCATGTACTTTGAGTTTATTACCAGCGGAACATGCGAGTGTAAGGTGAAGATAATGGAACTAATGGCCACAACCATGATGGGTTCATAAACCCAAAAAGTGAAGCTAATATGTTTCTTGGGTATATTCGATGAAATATGAGAAATGAAATGCACAAAAACCCTAGCTAGTGCTCTCATGGCTGCAACCTGAGAGGAGGTTTATTTTTGCAAAACACTAAACCCATTTGGGTTTTTCATATTTGAATCCTGAAATGCAAGGTAATAGGGGTTTTGAGTGTTTTCAACAATAGAGAATTTAATAAAATGGAGATTTTAAAGCTCATGGTCATGGCCATGAAGGGTCTGCAAACCCTTGAAAGCAAAAAAAATGCATAGTTTTCTCCAGGTGTTCCTTTCCTTTCAAATGACAAAAATTTCTACATCATGGGTTGAGCCGAGGAGAATCATTTTTTATAGAAATAGAAGAATACACAAGCATGGTCATGGCCTACACATGGCCGAACCCAAAAAAATTGAGATCTTTATTATTTTTTGTGAGAAAAGCTTGATAAATATTTTATTTAAGAGGGAAATGCATCAAAAGAAAAACATAGAGCTCATGATGAATGTGTCTATGGAGAAAACCCACGGTGAAAGCACTTCCAGAAGCTCGAACGAGCCCTCCAATGGTGGCCACATTAAATGATAGATGGTATCAACACAATGAAACACACAAAATGCATCGATATCTAGTGTGGGTCATGGCATATGGACCAAATTTATTTTCAAATAGAGCCAGATATGTGTCAAAATGAAAATAAAAAAACTAACCATGATTTTGAGAGGAGAATCAACAAGAATGGCATCGAAAATGGTAAACAATCGAGCTCCAAGGCTCCAAAGCCTAACTCCTATGGTGGTGGATTTGCAGAGCTCTCTTCCAAGTCGACCAAGAGTGAAAATGAAATGTGAATAAAGTGGAGATTCAAGTTTTGTTGTTAGGGTTCCCATAACTCTAATTGGACTTAGGGCCCTTTTTCCCATTTTTCTTTCAAACTGTTAACCCCTAAGTTTATTTCAAGGGTCGAAATGTCTTTGACCTAGGTCAGCGTAGGGTCTCCTATGTCAGGAATTAGTCGAATATCAAATCTTAAAATAACTTATGGTATTATAATTATGTTTAATGCCTATGCCTTGTGAAGATCAAATGTCTAGTGCCTTAGGAATTTATTTTTATTGATTTTATAGAAATCAAATTTAGAGCATTGCAGATATTTTCTCCCATCTTTTTATGATTTTTTGGAAAAAAAAATGTAATAGGAGTATCGAATATTGTTATTTTTTGCAAATATTTTTCCACAATATTGAGTTGCAAAAAGTTAGGATGAGGAGCGAATTGAGAAAGGTAAAGATAGGCTTTATTTTATATTTAAAACTGCAAGTTTTGTAAAGTTGAAATAAAGCAATGTTTTATAAGTTGCTTTATTTTCTTGCTAATTTAAAGTAGTTTTAATGAAAGTAAAGAAAAGGTGGCCAAGATTCTTTGTATTTGATTTTATTTTGGGAGAATTTGGAGAAAATAATGCAAAATGATGTTTCCATTTTCAATTTCAGTCCAACTGCACCTGTTTTTGAATATTTTCTGGGTGGATTCTTTGGAGAGGGGAAATTTCTATCCTTTGGGTGATTTTTGGAGCTGTTTGGGGCCATCTTTTCAAGCCTTTTTCTTGAGCTCAAAAATGCATAATGGATTGCTTTTTGGTGAAGTGGTGGGTCTGGTATTTTCTATTTTGCATTGTTGGGATCACTTAGTGCCTATAAGTTTGATAAATTTTAATTTCTCAGGGGTTCAGATATTGGTTTCTTGCTCTTAAACATATTCTAAGAGCTTGTAAACTCCTTTGTACTCATATTTTGAGAAATTTCACTCCTCCATTCAATAAACAACAAAATTTCCTTCCTCACTTCTTGTTTATGCTTTACAATAGTGATTCGATGTGTTTTGTGATTCAATCTACTAAATTATTTTCATGTCTTATTGTTATAGAGTAGTTTGCAAGAGCTAGATTCTGATTCAGGTTGTGCCTTGTGCTCATTTTGATCCTTTGCATAAATAAATTTTTAGTCATATGTGTTGTGAGTTTGTGAGAATCAAGTTTTAAAGAGGTGTTGAGAGTGGGTTATTGTCAGAATCTCCTTAATGTTGGTTAATCATCTTAAATTATAGGATTTCAATTATAGTTTCATTTTCTAATTATTTTCTCCACAATCTAGTAGAGTAGGTGATTATCAATGAGGAGGTCGACCTTCTCCAGAGATTCATTCTCACAATGAGTTACCCACAACGCGAAAACATTTCCATGTTTCAATAGATTATTGAACCTTCATGTTCAACATGGTGAAAATCTTATTGCTAACAATATCATCACCAAATATAACACATCATCCATCATAATTTTCAAGTTTAAAGAACTTACTCTTATCACCAGTCATATGATTAGAGCATCCACTATTAACGATCTAGCAGTTCTTCTCCTGTCTAGGATGAATAGAAGATACCAAAGTACCTTCAATGTTATCCTTTTTCTTTGGAGGGCTTTACTTCACACATCTCTTAGAGTTAGAAAAAATAGATTCATCTTTTAAAGCCATGAACAATCATTCATCATCATCATCTCCATAATCAGATCTATCATCATAAATACTTGCATCTTCTCTAACATGATATATTTTCTTAATCATCTTACCTTTGTTCTCCCTATTTTTGTTATTCAAAGCTCTTTTTGGACATATTGAAGCATAATGACCTATATTTCCACAATTGAAACATTTGAAAGGAAACATACCATTGTACTTACTAGTACCCTTCTTCATTCTCTTTACAAAGTTAGCTTCTATATCATCAAGACCCTCCTAATCTGATTCCTTGCTCTCCTCTGATTTCCCAACCTTAAAAGCAGTTTGAACTTTTGCACCACTATTTGTCCCAAATTCTATCATTTCAAAAGTAGCTAAAGAGCCATATAGCTAATATCTTGTATGTTGATTTAAATTTTCAAATTCTTCAATAGAAAACACTTTATGACTATATGATTTAGGAAGAGTTCTAAGAATTTCCTTTACCACTTCTGGTTCTTTGAGTTCACCACCAAGACCTCTGATGCAGTTGAAAACTTCATCTACCCTTTGCATATAGCTTGTAACATTTTCTTCTTCAGACATCTGCAATTTATCAAACATGATCTTCAAATTCTACATCTTATCTTCTTTGACCTTATCTTCTCCTTCATAAATTCCTTCTAACTTATCCCAAATTTCGTTAGTAGTTTTCATGTCATCACTTTTAGTAATTCAGAATCACTAAGACTACTTAAGAGAGCATACCTTGCTTTACCATTGTTTTCATAGGATTTGATCTCATCAGTAGCACTTGGACCATTTTTAGGTTCAATGTATCCATCCTTAATAGACTTCTAGAAATCATATCCAAGGTAAAACAAAAAAAAATCCATATATGTCTTCCAAAATGCATAATCCATTCCATCAAATATAGGGATCTCTTTCTTGTGCACCATCCTAGATCTACCTCATGAGGTTAATATTTCTTCCAAGGAGCCATTCTCTGATACCAATTGTTGAATGAATAATACAATTAAGAGGGGGGTGAATTGGTTTTACCTTAAAAATTTTAAATCCTTACAAACATTCAAATCTACATTACTTCAATTAACCCTTAATCTGTTATGATGATTTAGAATGAAGGGAAGATAAGAAAAACTGAAACAAATCAATGCAATGCACAAGAGAATACCATATTTACATGGAAAATTAAAGATTCTAAAAACCATGATGAGGAGTGGCTCACAAAATAAAGTAACATCAACATCAAATACAATAGAGCTTACTATTAAAGGGCTCACTACCCAAAGAAAGAAAGGCTCATAGCTAAAGGCTCATTTCCAAAATAGAAAAGAATATAGAGAATAATGTTACATAGAGAAAAACATCTTAATTAAATAGATAAATATACCAAAATATAATCAACACTTTCATAACATGAAAATAATTATAGACACCTTTTTCTCACTAAATCTAGCAGTCTAACACTTGAAAGCTTATAGTACACTTCTCAAATTCGTACTCTAATACTCCACACTTCACATCATTCACATATTACTTAAATATATTCACATCCCTCAACAACTCAACTCTTATTTATATCATCCTCAACCTTGAAAAAAATCTCCAAGGTCAGCTATGCACATTAACCGTGCAAGTTCAAATTAGGTTGGTACCAAAACACTTCCATGGCAGATAGAAGTGAAAGAAAACCACACCATTCCTTATTTGGGACCCATATCTTCAACATCATGCTACAACATGCTTCTATAAAAAATAAATATCCATCATAATTATTTTAAACACCAAGGTCAACCACTACCTGCATAAAAAACATTAAAATTTTAAGTGCACACTTCCTTTGATCCAACAACAACTTGTGGAAAACAAATTTAACCTAAATATAACCTAGAATATTACAAAAAACACCCTAAAACCCAAAAAACTCCTTCACAACAAATTTCACCTGAGAAATGTACACACCTAGTACACTTAGACAAATTTTTCATATACTACAACTTAAGAAACTAACTTCTAAAGAACCAAACCCCAAACCACCATGACTGAAGGAAGATACCAACACTGTCAACACTCATTTAGATCCACAAGACCTGAAACCAAATTGTAGAGAAATGCGAAGACAAAAAATTTCTCCCAGACACCTCTACAATACACTATTCACACACTGGTGGACACAAATTCCTCTATAAAATGATCCAACACACCAAACTATGAATACAACACCTCTGAAAAACCTCTGATCAATATATCTAAAAAACAGAGGAAGATCTTCAACCTAGATGAAATGCAAAGCAACACCAGAGCACTAATATGCAACCCAAAACAACACTGCAACACACTATTTCCCATTTTTATCATTTTTTCTCAAAAGCACTTGGAAACAAATCATCAGAGACACATCCTAATCACCTTCATCACTTCCTCATCACCACCAAGCCAACTAAAACATAGAAACTAAACCATATATCCATATACAAAATCTTATCAAATCAACACTAGAGTTTGACATTAGTAGCTTACTAATGACAACATGATACAACTAATCAAAGAATCAATAATGCAAAAATTCCCTCAATGATGATCTTCTTCCTTCTCATACACTTGACACCAATGAAAAAACAAGCTTTTTGACATCAATGACAATACCAATATGATCATACCTACAACAATGTCTTCTTTATTAGTTGATCTATCTATCCTATAATGCTAGTAATTCAATCATAAATAAATTTTAAATAGTCTAATTCACCTCCAAATATACCTACATAAAAATAAATTATTAAACTATTGAATAAATGAATTTTTATTTAAGTATTCCTTTTTATTTCACTTCATGATGTATTCATATTTTACAAAATAGAGTTGATTGAAAATCGTCAAGTTATATATATTATTGGGATGATAGGTGGAAGAGACTATCAATTTTATCCCTTGCCTAATATTACATGTTATCCTTAGAACAATCAAATGGTTTCATGCCATAGTGATAGGATTACACACAAAACTTTTTAGACCTATCATTATCTCGATCAATTGTAAAAATAGACCTAAATCTATATATATGCTATCAATTTGATTTATAATGAATTCCACATAGTGGGATTATATAAGGTATACTATAGAAAGAATTATACATGGGCATCGAATCATGCGTTAACAACCAAGATTATTCTAATTGGATGCATGAATTGAAATATACATAATAAACATTTTAAAACTTTAATTCCATTAAAAACTACATTCTATGTTGCTAAACGGATCTAGAAGGTACTAAGAGAGATTTATTTTTGATACATAGATTTAAAAGGACAATCTAAATCAAGGTGGATGGATATTTAAAATATAGGAGGAAAGTGGAAGACTTTGGAGGTATTGATATTTTAGAAACATGGAGATGAAAAATCCCTTGGTAAGGTAGATATAATTAAAATTCATTAGAAGTTTTAGTATATAAAAATTAAGTTGTAAAAAAAAATTGTATATAATTATGCACATCATTGTTGAATTGGTTGAATTATTTTAATTTTTCATATTACAATTATGAAATGAGCTTATAATTTTGACTTACAATATTAGAATTGGGACATGAAATTAGGACTTCACTATTTAATTGTGATTTTGATTATCACATTAGAATTAGTATTTGCAATTATGAAATGTAAATGTTAAAGGGAACACAATCTATTGATAGGGGGTAAATCAGTAGATCAAATTTGCTTAAAACTCTTAACTCAGATGCATAATATTAAAAATAAAACCTAAATCAAAGAAGATAATAAAGAACAAGGAACAACATAAGAACACACATCTACACATGAGAACACTAGATATACATGGAGACTATAGATATTTTTCTCTACAACTTAAAACCCAATTCTTTAATTCAATTTATTTGCCTTACTTTATTTCATGTTTTTCTAGCCCCACAACCTTTTCTTTTATCTTTGACCTGTTTCTAAATTAGTCTGAAAGCCCTGATGCATCTTTTGCACATCAAGCATTAAAGGATGCCAAGTGTTAGGAGGGCACAAATTTAAGCCAGACCACAAACTTCTCCTGTCACAAAGGCACATGATGGTGCAATGGCCATGTGGTCTTTATTTAAAGTTTATTTTTCTTTTGAAGTCTTTGATGTAGATAAAACCATATGTTGCACCATAAATATTCTTAAGGGAAGCTTGAAGGAAAGCCCCAACAATTCCTACATGCATGCCACATGTCCTAGGTAGGGATTTTCTTAAGAATGAAATATTTTAGCATCATAATAGCAACAAAGAGTGCCACGTTTCAGCCGAACAAGGGCTCAGGTATATCTTGAGCCCGAGAGGTAACTGTGTAAGTGATATTGAAGGTGGAGATGCAACAAGGAGCACCATGTTCGAAAGTGGAAATCTTTAGGTGCCATTAATATTAAAATATTTTCATGCCTAGGTATTTATAGCAACTTCCATAGTTTTCATATTTGTGATCAAATTTCAGTGATCAATAGGCTCTTAATTAGGCATGAAACCTAATTATTCTTGGAGATTCATTAGAGTGCATTCATTTTAGAGGTAGATGGTATCCTACTTTGGTAGGATTTGCATAGAGAAGTAGTTGAAAGGAACAAGTTGGGGAAATTTGAGTTCCATTTCAATTGGTTCTCACTAACTAAAAATTTATTACATCATGGGCCTATTAGGTGGAGATCCAAATCTTCTTGTTGTTTCTATGGAAATGTTTAATGCCACCATTATTTTGTCTTTTTGTGCCTTGGTGGTGGGAAAGATATTCTTTCTTTCCTTCTTCCCTCTTTCTATAAAATGGAATTCCAAGCTTCTCCCAGGTATTGATCAGTCAGGAGAGTCAAGAATTTGAGTAGTTATTATTCACTATTTCTATAAGGAACATTGAAGAAATTCATTTAAAGGGAACATCCATTTGACACATGACCTTAGAATTTTGTATCATCTAAACCAATTAATAGAAAGTAAAAATAATCATATTGTGTTTAGTTTTCCTTTGAGGTGTGTCACTTTTTGTTTACATTTTCTTTTAAGCTATGTGTCACTTAAGAATGGATGTAATCTTAACAACTAATCCTTTGGGTTTCAAATTTTATGGTATTTTATATAAATATGTAGTTAACTAAACCACATTATGAACTCTTTCATTTCTACAATAATTTATGCCAAGTGTCAAACTATGCTTATGGGTGAATAATATTTGTAATGATTCAAGACATTAATGGGATATTTTAGGTGTATCACAATCTATTGAACCTTAGCAGGTGCTACCCACAAGAAGATCTGAATGCTATTCTCTATGCTTGTTTAAGCCTTAAGAATTTCATTGTCTTCTTAACAATAAAGGTTCTATGGTTCTATTTATTCATCTCTTAAGAGTTCATAATTTGGTTATCCAAGAGAGATTTAAAATGTTGTAAGAGCTTTTCTGCATCATCTAGTTTAGTTTTTTTTTTTCCTTTTGCCCCTTTTCTCCCCAAAAAAAGAATGAGAAGCTGGCTTCTAAAATATTAAAGGCTGTTTAGTAGAGTGAAATTAGTCCCCATATACTATAATTCCCATAAGGTTTATTCCCGGAATCGTAATATTTAAGGATCAATAGTTCTTTTTCTGGCACGCTTGGTGGGATAGAAGTTTCAATTCACCACGTCGAGAGAGTAGTGTTGTGCTTGATAGTCCATAACATCACAAAGTAGAATGTATCACTCAAGATAGTAGCTTCCTCATTCAAAGTAAAATCCTAAGATTGGCATAGATCCACCACTTCTAACTCTATTAATACCTAGTATTAACTCAATGACTAAATTTTTATCATTTTTCAGAGAAATGATATCACTCATCTCTATTGCACCAATTAATAATGATAAAGAGAGCACCTAAAGAGGTCATTATAGAATTCAATGCAAAATTTCATAAGACTTGGAAAAGGATTCCCATAACTACTTAGCCACCCATGAGTATGGAATTTATTTACTATTTGTTGATGCCAAAAAATGACAAGGTAACAACCCTTTGTGGGAAACTCAGTAAAAGGGGGGACCTATTGCGCTAAACTAAGTAACCTCTAGATTTTAAAGAAGCCAAATTCTTCTATAACTGGGGTTTTGAATGGGAAAAGGAAGCAAATATAAAAATAAAAGATCCAACTAGGGTGATGCACCAAGATTTAGATGTAAGGAATGATAGACCTATGTTGTAGATGTGGTATAAGGGCCCATTCAATAGTCTGCTATGTCCTGAAATAACAAACATAAAAAAGGAAGACCTGGATAATTCATTTCATGACATAAAATAATTTTCATAGAGATCTATTGAATAGAAAGAGTCAAAGACATGGTTCTAAATCCACATTCTATTCAAATCATTGAAGTTAAAAATAAACTACCCATAAATGACATAGTATAATGCTATCCAATAGTTAAGAAACAAAAAGGCCAAATTACAAGGGCACAGTCTATTAGTCTTTACAATTATCTAACACAACAAAAGGCTTGGTGTCTTTCTAATTATTTTGTAGATATTTTCAAACTTATTCTTTGAAAGAAGAAGTAGTATACATAGTCAAGGATTCCACCTCTTGAAGGACTGTAACAAAAAAGATTCCCCATCATGAATCATGATGTTTGCAACAATGATTCATCATGACCGATGTAACAAAAATATTCCCAAGCATGAACCTAGTCATTCGCGAGCCAAATGCATTCTTTGAAAATGATGGAAGTGGTCCTGGCTTACCCTATGCAAACAAGTGTTGCCTCCCAACGAAGGGAGTTAGAACACACGATAGAGTATGGCAGCTTGGAATTTGCACAACTCCTTCTTTTCTTGCAGATGCACCAAAGGGACACGTGGAGATATTTCGTAGACCATGGTTTATCTTCCTTGTACTTTGATGGGAGCCTCAATGAGAAGACATGTGGTATCATTCCTTACTATCGATACCACTTGAAGGGCCTGGCAGAAGATTACATGAGCGAAGGCTACGTGGCAGGTAGTCATGGTCCAAAAAAGAGCTATATGAAAGGATGCCAAACTCACCCAATCTATTGACATGTGGGGGCAGAACGAGGCTCAAAAGAGAAGGGAAGGGAAGCTCCCCTTTGATGGGTGCTTGGATGACATGTGGTGGCATTGAGTTGAGAGCACCGAAAGGTTGGCATGGAGGCTCTTAAAAATCATTGGGCGTGGTTGAAAGTCGAGAAAAACATCAAAAACAACTTGAAGGGAGCATGAGGGTATATTAAATATCCACAAATTTTTGTGACTATCAGGGGTGTTTCGCTTGCTAAACAACGAATCCAAACATCTCTAGTTTTGTGACTAGGGATTTATTTATTGGGTATTGGAGTCAGAGCTTAGAAAGGGTGATCTACAAGGGAAGCCAGTCGACTTCGGAAGGCATTGATATGGCACACAAGATCTCATGTGCCTCGTGTAGATCAATCACTTCTTTATAGGTAAGAATTATAGATATTCTCAACCCAACCTCAAGCTGAAAAAGTAGCCATGTGATCTGATGAGTTACACCCTCAATGTCCTTGATTGTAGGAGGCTGGCTAAACCTCTAAAAATTTGATGTATCCTGCTTCCTCTCCTCAATTTTGGCTGTGATTTTCTCTACGGTTGGCACCGATTCATTAGAAATAAATGGAGAGGGCAAGCCCATTTGGGTTAGTTGGGAAAGCCTTGCCCGAATTTCATCCATATTTTTCCCCAATGTGACCAAGCAGCGCTAAGCGTGAAGGGTGGCCTCATTGCAACAGATGAACTCCCTTGTGATTCTAGCGACTAACCTCCGATTCTCAACCCCTGCTAGTACTAGATCCTCACTTGGCATGATGTATAGATTGCCTAGCAACTTCTCCACTTTGGGAACCTTTTCCCCTATGAATTGTTCCACTGTGTCATGAACCTCCCTACATAAATTTGTTTCCTCTACCATGAACTAAAGTGTGGGTTGGGGATTCAGACATAAATCCTTGACATTGTCCTAGGAGGAAGTGTATAGTTGTTGGGATATTAAGCAAAGATCTGACTATGGAGCAAGAGTTTGAGCAATCTTCCTCAAGAGGTTAATCCCTGCATCCCTTGTCCCAATTTCTTGCATTAGCCCCACAATTTATTCTATGGAAGAGGAGAGTTTCTCTTAAGGGTCTCTCTGGTCATCCAACCACCTTTCCTGAGTCTAGCTTAGGGTTACAGACTCTTCCTCTAGGGAAAGCTTAATATTTTGGATTTCTTCCTATTAATAAGCTTGAAATCTTACTTGATTTGTCCCCTTTTCTTGTACTGCTTGCTCCAACTCAACATGTAGTTGTTGCAACTCTTCATTCTTTTGCTAAATCTCTTGTTCTGACTGGGCCAACCTAGTTGATAATTCCTAGTTCCTTTGTCAGAACTCAACTATTGATCCAACTCTTGGGATTGGAACCTCTCAAGATCCCTTTGTAAGCTAGCCTATTTTGCTTGTGCATTCTGTGTGAAGCGTACCCTTTCGTCCTCTTGTGCCTTTTCCTTTGCCAATAGAACCTGAATTCTTCCCTTGACGGCCCTGAGCTCATCCTCCACCTTCTTCAATTTCTGACGAGACTTAAGAAAGTTAGTGGTCACCATGTGTCGTGTCTCCTCCATTATATTGACTTTATCCTATGGTCGAGAAACACACAAGTCTAGTCTGATGGAATGGATGTCATAGTCATCGGGTTGCATTTCTCCCTATAGTTTGGAAACATTGGGATGCATGGTTACAAAATACAAGGATTGTTGAGCCTCATTAAAAAAATTTTGTACTCTGGGCTCTGCTGGCCTCCTAGCATCCTTTTCCTTTTGCTTCTAGAGTCAAAGAGCTCAAGATTACTTCTTTGTATTGCTCTGCAACAAGAATTGAGCTAGTGATATGATCCGTTCACCTAAAAAGGGTGTGCTAGGAGGGACAACGAAAGGGAATGAGAGGAAGGTGAACTCAGATGTTTTCATCTTTGGAAGGGAAACTATGAGCAAAGAGAATGGAGGAATGTTCCAAATCCAAGGTGACAAAAGTGTGGAGGGACTTATGGGGAATGGTGGTAGCAATGGAGATACGATGGGCTCTGACTACTACAAAAGTTGAGTCAGAACTGACTTGGACGGGGTGAAAGGGGTGGCAACTTTCGATATCAAGGGGCAGTAGCCATGGACATGGATGAGGAAGTTGATGGGGCTCTGACTAGCAATTGGGTGGCTTGAGGGGAAGTGAAATCCATCTATCCGATATGAGAAAACTAGGAGAAACCTCCTGCAACCATTGTAGAGGGGACAAAGAAAGATAGAACCACATTTATAGAGATGGGTACCATAGGGATTATGGGAGAAATAAGAGATTGTGAGCTGAGAAGAGAGGGAGAGAAAGATACCTGAGCGACCGATTCCACCTCTAACACTTGGCCGACCATAACCTCTTGCAAACCACGTCCTGAAGTGGTATCAATGCGCTGTCTTTTTCTTGGTGGAGGATTCTTCACATCCACTACTTTTGTCAATTGCTACATTTATCTAGGATTCCCTATGACCAAGGGTCGAGATTGCAAGGACCTTGATCACGAAATATTCATTCACACACTCCTAATAGCTGTACTAGGTTGTGTCACCATTTTTCTATTTTTTCTTCCCTTTATTAGAGTGTGGTAGGGCATCCTTAGGTTTGGGCTCCTCCGCATCACTTACATCAGAATCTTGATGTTCCTTATTCGAGAGCATATCAAATTGATCATCAGTGTCAAAAATTGATGAATGTTGGAAAGGGGCGATGGTGTTCTTGATCTCCTAGTGGTAAATCCAGAAATTAGTAATCTTTTCTAGCTTCCAACCCTATTCCCTTGTAAAGCTATTTTAGAGGGTAGTACTTATGTAGCTATTTTCATATACCTTCCCCTTAGGGAGATAGAAACCAAGCCATGACTGTCTCTAATTATCCATCACCATGAGCACTAAGTCCATCTAGAGCCTGTTGATATCTTCAAGTAGATTTCACTGCACTTCCCAGTAGGGCTGAGGGCTATGCTTTACCTTAAAAAATGTGTCACCCAAATCATCTTTGGGGTTGTAGTCCCACTTATTGAAAATGAAAACCAGCTTGAGGTGTTCCAGCTTCACCTCTAGTAGCTCCATTGACTTATTTTTTACCATGACCACTATTTTGTAGCTCATAGGGCATTCAAAAAATCCCCTATTCTTCTTCAGGTCAGAGCAAAAGGTCCAGTCCATAATAGCCATTTGTCAGAAAAATCCAAGGGCCAATACCCAATCGGTGATGGATGTGGAGAGTCAAATTGTCTCTTCACAAAAGCCACGCACTTGAATGAATGTGAATTCCTCCTTGAGGAACCAATCACACTTAGGGAATAGGGATTGCATCTAGCTAGTTTGATCACCTGATAGGTGATAGTAGTCATTATCTTTTCCCAGATTGTGCAAAATCAAAATCAAGAACTTCTTTGAAAATGCATAATAATCATAGGTGGAATAAAGGATGGGAGTCCATACTGAAACTTGCTTTCAATGTTTCTTTTCATCAAATATTGAAAACTTCTTTTTTTCCCTGAAGAAATCGGGGTTCTGATGAAGAAACGTATAGGCAAGAAGAGAAGGATATCTGAACTTACCAATAGTTTTGAACTCACCAATCTACTTTTGTATATCTTTGATAATCATTTCTATGAAATCATATCAAAAAGGTTCTTTTTTCCTTCTTAGTTGAAAACCTAGGCCCAACTGAGTTTCAGAAACATTCATGTTGTTGTCCAAGCCGAACACAAAAGCCATCATGGTGAAGGAATATTGCATATCCACTTGGACAAAGTCAACATGACAGTTCAAATTTTTAATTAGTTGTTGGCAATCTTGGGGCCTTCCGGTCTCCACATTATAAAATTCGAGGGAATTCCTCCTACCCTTCCAAAATTCTGAACCCTTTTTCTGGTTGAAGGGCTCCATTCACTACTCTATGGTGCTCCTCTTAGGAATGCACAACATGTTCCTAAGATCCTCCATAGTTAGCACCACCCTCAACCTTCTTCCATCAATGGCGTCAGTCACCAAATTGAAACACTGAATACTTTCATGAATTATTTCTAGGTAGTGGTGTGCATAAGGAACCACATATTGTGGGAGTTTGTAGAGCCATTGCTTGTATGGTAGTTGATTTTTGAAGGCTTTCTTCATTTTGGTGAAAGCAACTTCCCTCAGGCCCTTAGGGTTAGTCTTGAGGATGGGGTCATAGATATTATCCCACTCTACCTTTACCAAATTTGCATCTCTGAGTGAACCCTTCTTTGTTTTCCTTGTGCGAAACCACTCCATCTTATTTGGGATCCTAGGCATAGCGTAGGATTCCTCCTCAAAATATTGACCATAGGTATTGTGAATATCACATCAGCCAAGCTTTTAGACATTTCGCTTGGCTCATTCATTTCTTGGTTTTGGGCTACTTCACGGGTAGCGGATTGCATTTTTCCTTCAAACTTCTAAAATTTTCTACATGTCTCCTAGAAATTTTGTACTTTGATAATTCTCTGCACTAACTATGTATTCAAAAGCCTTATTTTATTTAAAACAATCACATGCAACACTTAGCTTTTCTATCCTCCTTCGAGTGGTAGATGACGATCACTTTTTCTGCATTAATTTTGGCATGTACGGCCAATCTTTTGGTTTATGCAAAGTGAACTACTTGTCATTTTGAAATGACAAGGATTCATATTGACCCCTGGTACCTACAACCCATGGCACAATTTTGCTTGGAAATTGATTCGATGATTTGAAAGTAGGCTAGGTGTCATATGCTATGGTAATTAATACTCCAAACAAAAAGATTACGCCAAAGTATGCGATAAGAATCAAATAGATTTGCATATTTTATTAGGGTTTGAGGAAAACCTCGTAGGACTACACCTAATCATTCAATCAAAAGGACTACCATCGAATGCTACCAGTAGCTTGTTCTAATTAATTAGCTTGCCTTAATTCTGCATGCAGCAACTCATACCTATAGATGCAACTAGGTGAGAGTCTCGAGCGAGCCTTGGTGCAGTGTTCGAGGTGTTACCTGGTTAACACCATGCTTATGGTATATGAATTACCATGCTTATCCCTACCACTTCTATAAATAGTCATCTAGTCAGTAGCAGAATCGTACTTAGCATTTTTTAGCGGAATCAACATTAGGTGATTGGTTTAGCCTTTGCTAATTTCAGCCTGCATAGTATTTGCATAGAGTTCAAACTTAGATGTCTTTTATAGGTTGCTTCCTGATAGGTATATATACTTTGATGCCATGGATTCCCCAATTAGGCTGACCTCCCATAAACCTCAAATGTCTTTTCTAGGTGGAATTTCCACTAGGCATCTGAAAAGGATGACCAAAAACAAACATTATTTGGCCATTATCACCATAAAATGGGTTCTGGGATGTGATTGCATTGAGTATGAGGAAAAGTATAGAGTTAACACTAACGTGTGCTCTAATTTCATGGCATTGATGTTGGACATTCAAATTCCCAAGCCACTGCTCATTCATCTGGTGACAAAAATATTTCCAAAGAAGTATCTGAACAGCCTTGGGGAGGTGGTAGAAAATGTTTCCTTTGGCGGAGGCATCCCAACTACGAGTGACCTTCACAGGTTCATTGAATAAGACATGGTCATCTCGTGGTTGCCGTTTCTGAGTGGTTTTCAACTCCATTCGTGAGAATTCCATCGCCAAAAGGTTAACCGTGCCTGCTACTTCCTATTCTGAATATATAATGTGGTGCTTTTCTACAATATCAACTAGCACACTGATTTTAGGAAATTGGTGTTCCCTCTGGCACCTACTTTTGTTGCTCTAGATGGTGCCACTGACCCCATTGTTGCTGAAGATGACATGGTTCCAGATGTTGTCATTGCTACTACTTGTTCTCACATCTAAAGTTTTTCACTCTTTTCATGTTTTCAAGACTAAAATCTATTAGCTCTTTTTGTAAATATCCTGAAAGGCCTTAGATATATATAAGTATATACTTCTCAAAAGCATGGCCTTTGAGCCATTTTGATACTATACTTGTTGAAGCATATAAATATAATCAAGATAAGGCTGTTAATTTTTTTTGCTTTGTTGCATATTTTTGTCCTTACTTGGTGCAAGTGTTATTTAGTGTATCATAATGTAAATTTCTGTTGCATCATGGATTAGAAATACAAGCCAAACAAACAAAGGAACACAAAAGAAAAAAAAAACACTAATTGCATATGTACATAGTAGATTTGTTCAATTGAGGTCTATGGAAATTGTAAGGTGAATTCCCCCAATAGGAATCCCTATCATTTTTTCTTTTCTTCTTTTTGATTCAAATGACTCATATCGCCTATACTAAATTACTGTGAATGGAATTTTCCTCAGGCTATAATTTTTCTCATGTTGATCAAGTCTCGTCATCCATTCATTGAATTCTAGTATTAGGTTCCTACCATCTGAACTTTAGTCCAAAAATCTCTCTAAAAGAAAAAACACACCCGAACCTACTATATTTTGTACGATTGACCCTACGATGGGTAATGGGTAATGATTTTTAAGTGGTGCTTGATTTAGGTTGTGGAAATCAATACACAGGCGAATATCTTCATTCTTCTTTTGTACTGGGTTCAGGTTGAATACCCATGTGTTAGGCTTGACTAAGAAAATAAACCATGGTTGAGCTAATCTTACTAACCTTTGTGCCATCGGTGGTTCCATATCAAGGCTCGTTGACCTCTTTTGGCAAGCTGATTTGGCTTCTCCTTTGGACTCTATTGCAGGTTGGATGATGTCAAGATCATATCCTTGAAGTTTATCATATGGCCAGGCCACTGATCCCTCATCATTTTCATTTAAAAGGCGAATGAGCCTTTCTTTATCTTGGACATCCTTTTTGACTTTGAACTTTCTCCCATCCCTGATCTAAAAATCTACATACTTGCCTCTATTTGATATAAACTTCCTATTTTTGTTTCTTACATTGTTAGAAAAAATAATTTTGAGAGTGACCAAAATTTTTAGAAGCTTATGGAATCCTTGCTAAATGTCTTGTTTTTCGTCTATTTCAACAACCCTTGATTGGAGTTGGTCGATAAATTTTTTTGACTGTGAACAAAATGAGGTGATGTTTTCATCACTGTCAAATAATCGCCAGATTTTCCCACCATCTAGAGTTACTGGTTGGAATATCATAGCACAAAGCATTGGTTATGCATTGGGTCAGGAGTTAGTTTGAATTAGGGTCTGATTTCAGCCATGAGACTCATATCAACATTTTGTTCTTGAGGAAAATCTTGAATATTGAAAGTTTCAAAGCTCTTGATTAGGTCCCAAACTTTATCCCCAAAGGATCTCATATGAGCATCCTTTGAAGTCTTGATATTCCAGACTTGATTGATGATTATTTCGAAAGCCCTGAACACTTTTATGTGCCTCATCTCCATTTGCTCTACTAGGCTTAAACCTAGTACAACACCTTTATTTTCATTTTTCTTTCCCAAACAAGAAAAATGGAATCAGAGAGATCCAATTGTCTTCTCGTTGCTTGGGGGGGGCAGGCATATCCCAACTTTTGCATCGACATTGCATTTAGTACCATCAAAGTGTAGTGACCATAGTTCTTTGGTCAAAATACCTTTGGGCTCATGTGTTACTTTTGGGATGGCTTGGTCTTCATCATAAATGACATATGTCCCTAGTCCAGTGGCATGATATTTTTTGAAGGGGTCCTTATCAATGAACTCGCTTAGGAGGACTTCTTCTTGATTGGTCTGCTCTCCGGTGATTTCCTCATCTTCTAGAAGCTCTATGCAATACATCTCTTCCTTGGTAATGGAGGTGTGAGCGGGCTCAAATCCCATCTTAGCTTTGTCTGCAACATGTTCTGAATGCAAGGGTTCAGATACTAGCTTCATTTTGGCTTTGTTCTTGGTCCTTATAATTAGATGTGACCAATCTAAGGAAAGGTACCCACCCAGTTTAGAAGTGAACTCTTTGAACAAGCATAGACCAAATATCAAAGGAATATTAATGATCATTTTATGCTTCTTGATTGTGATATTTGGGCAAGCAAACAAAGTTAATGGAAGATCCTTAATGAATCCCATAGTTCTAACCATATTTCCATCTACTTGCATAACCCCTTTATTCAAAGGGTCATAGCTTAATCCTAAGGATTTAGCTATTTACTTGGGCATGACTGTAGTGCTAGAACTAGAGTTGATCATGGAGTTATGCAGTAACTTCTTACCCACCATAAGAGTTAGGAAAAATGGCTTCGGATTTCCTGGGATTCCTTTGTTGATTTTGACTGTGGATTCTTCCTCTTTGTTCTCAAAAGAGGACTCTTCTGTAGTATTCACAAGAAATATTTTTAGAGGTGATTGATCAATGGCCTCCTCTTGAAGATATTTCTCTTTTGGTTCTATAGCTGGGTCCTCTTGGAGAGCCTTTTTTAGTAATGTCTTATGTTCTAGAATAGATAAGACATCCCATAGGGACACATTAGTGGATGAGTTTTTCAATTGTTCCACCACATTCAATGGTGGGAAGTTTGGAGGCTTCTTATCTTTAGCTCTTGGTACTACGATCTGTCTTTGTGGGATAGTTGATTCACCCTTGAATCTCCTCTTGGATCGAGTGTTGTAGTCGGACTGCACTTGCAAGGTTTCCAAAGTGGGTGTTTTGATTGTGAACACCGCCTCCTCTCCTTCCATCCATGAGAAGAGGGCATGGTCATGAGTTTTATCAATCTCTTGTTCTAGAGACATCCCTTGTATTTGAGAGGTGAGTACCACATTTTCCATTTGTGGAGAGGCATTGGTGCAATCACGGTAAGAAGGGTCCTCAAAGATAACAATTCAAACCATACATAAAGAGTAACACAACAGAAGCAACACAATTTATGGAGGAAAATATAGGTGAAAAAATTCTCATTATTTGAAAGATTGATTGCATATAGTCAACCACATCCAGGCTTATAGATTCGGCACAGAGGCCTGATTACAACATGCTCAAAATATAGTGCTCATACATGCGAGTGAAATCCTATAGATCAGACCTAATATACAAGATATCCTTCTTAATCATCAATCCCCCATTTTTTTGTTCTAATGATTCAATACTAGCTTTATATCATATCTGTGAGTCTAGAAACATCTGCATCGACAAAAAATCATTACAATCTCTAATGAAGAAAAAAGTAACGTGTGCAAGAATAGGTTGGCCTTAACTCTGAAATTCATCCATGGTAGATGTGTATGATGAAGTGTGGACCTAAGTGTAAGGTCAAGGAAAATCCATAGAACAAATCCAAACAAACTGTGAGGATCCACAAGCAATGGGCATCTCCGTGATTGATCCAACTAACCATTAGGGTTTGAAGTTATTTCGGGGCCAGAGCCAAAAACTGTCACTTAATCCGAAAGCGATAAATTATCGAAAAAAGATCCAAATGAGCTGAAAACTTGGAATAAGGTAATTGAACATGTCCAAAATTAAATCCTAGGTATGCACGATCTAGGAAGAAAACATGAAGAAACACTGGATCTACCAACTTGAACTAGAACAAGAACAAAACTAAATGAAGATATTTTTGGTTGATGCAAGATTGCCAAGAACCAAGGATGCTCCTACATCAAACATCTGGGGTTAATGAAAATTGAGCCTCTCACTTAGTTGGGGCCAAAGGAAAACTAATACAGTCTACCTCAGCCTGAGAAATCCAAGAAGAATCCTCCACTGGTCTACCTTTCCACTTCACAAGATATTCTTTTTACTGTCTTCCACTAGTCTTTCTCCCATCTCTGACATACAAAAATTCATCTATCTCATGTGATTTTTATTTAGGAAGTTGTTCTTCCAACTTCATCTTACTTTCCTCACTAAATTTTGCTTCATGGTACTGATGTAGGTCTGCAATGTTGAATATAGGTGATATACCCATGCCATTCGATAGCTCCACTTCATATGCATTCCCTGAGTCAAATTTATTCAATATCCTATAAGGTCCAAACTTCCTCATCTTCAATTTACTATATGTTCCGACTAGAAATATTGCTTTTCTTAAGTACACCATCACTTCATCTCCAACTCCGAGCTCCTTGTCTCCTCTTTCAATGTGCTTTCTCCTTATACTTCTGGTTCATGTTCTCCAAATGTTGCTTCCCTTGAGTATGCATTGTCTTCATATGTTCTATGAATTATTCTACTTATACACTCCTCTTATCTTCCTTACTAATGTCTCTTAGCTCTAATATACCTCTAGGATTAACTCCTATAACAATCTCAAAAGGGGTCTTTCTAGTACTCATGTTCACTAAATTATTGTAGGAAAACTCTGCTTGTGCTAGGACTAGATCCCAACTTCCATTCTTCTCTCCAACCAAACATCTCAGAAAATCTCCCAAACTTCAGTTCAATACCTCTATCTATCCATCTATCTATGGGTGAAAAGTAGAACTGAACTTCAAATCTGTTTTCAATTTCTTCCAAAGTGTCCTCTAAAAATAGCCAAAAAACTTTGTATCTCTATCTGAAACAATACTCCTAGGTAATCCATGCAATCTGACCACTTCTCTGAAGAAACATTCTGCTACATGTACTCTATCTATTGTCTTCTTACAAGGTATGAAATGTGCCATCTTAGAAAATATTTTCATTACCACAAATACTGAATCATTACCTCTCTATGTTTTAGGCAAACCAAGTATGAAATCCATACTGATATCCCCCAAGGTCCTTCTAATACCGTTAGTGGCTTTTACAATCCAACATTGTGACTTCTTCCTTTTGCAACTTGAAAAACTCTACAACATTTCACAAATCTCTTTACATCCTTATGAATCTATGGCCAGAAGTAGTTCTCACTCACCAATGCTACTATCTTGTCAATTCCAAAATTTCATGCCAATACTCCACTAAGTTTCTCTTTTACCAAGTTATCCCTCATTGAACTTTGGGGTATACACAACTAGTTTCCTCTAAACAACATGTCCTCTTGGATGAAATAATCCAATCATTGACTTCTATCCTCCACGATTGGTTCTCTACATTCTCTCCAAGGCTTTGCAAAATTTGGGTCTTCCTTATACAAGTTCCTTAATTCATCAAGGCCTAATACCTCCACTCTCATCTATGCCAATAAATTTCTTCTTATACTCAAAGTGTTAGAAAATTTATTTGATTTTCCACTCCTATGTTTCAAGAAAAAGTGTAACTCTATAAGAACTCTACCCATCTCATGTTTTTTTGATTCAACTTACCTTGACTATTTAAATACTATAAATATTGATGATCTGTATACAACACAAACTCCTTAGATAACAAGTAATGTCTCCACCTTTTCAAAGCTTGAACTATGGCATAGAACTCACGATCATACCTTCTCCTTGAATCATTCAACTTCTCACTGAAATAGGCTACTGGTATTCCTTTTTGACTTAACACTGCTCCAATTGCATTTCCACTTGCATCATAGTCTACTTGAAATACCTTATCAAAATCTGGTAAAGCCAACACAGGCTACTTAGTCACCTTCTGCTTCAATAATTCAAAACTCTTGTCTGCTCCATATGTTCATCCAAAATCCTTCGTATCTCCTCTCATCCTCTTTGTGATGGGGTTACAAATAGAACTAAAATTCCTAATGAACTTCTGGTAGAAACTAGCCAATCGATGAAATAATCTTACCTCTCCAATTCTTTCAGGTGTAGGCCATTCAAAAATAGCTCTTACTTTCTCAGGATCCATCCTCAATCCATCCAGTGATATCACAAATCCTAAATTTACCAATTCCTCCTTCATGAAACTACACTTCTTTAGGTTTATCAGCAACTGTTCTTCTTTCAACCTTTGCAAAACCTGTCTTATGTGCCTACAATGTTCTTCTCTAGTCTTACTAAAAATAAAATTTTCATCCAAATATACAATCACAAATTTACCCAAGAATTTATTCAATACCTCATTCATCAACCTCATGAAAGTACTTAGTGCATTTTTTAACCCAAAAGGCATCACCAACCACTCATGCAATCCTTCATTCGTCTTGAATGTTATTTTGCACTCATCTCCTTCTCCGATTCTGATATGATGATATCCACTCTTCAATTCTATCTTTGTAAATTACTTATCTCCACTTAAATAATCCATAATTTCATCCATCTAGGGAAAAGGAAATCTATACTTCACCATGATCTTGTTTATGGCTCTAGAGTCGGTACACATTATTCATTCTCCATCTTTCTTAGGTACAAGCACACGAGGTATTGCATAAGGACTTAATATTTCTCTGATCAAACCTTTCCTCAACAAATATTGAACTTTTATGTTTAATTCTTCATTCTTTGCTAGTTTCATCTGGTGTGTTGCTTTGTTAGGAAAACTAGCTCCAGGAATTAGATCCATACAATGACTAGTACTCCTTATAGGTGGTAATCCATTAGGTACATTATCTAAAATGATAGCCTCATATTCTGTCAGGAACTCTCTTATTTCTTTTGGTTGTCCTTCTACATGCTTCAATTATTCAAATTTCTTAGGAACCAATGCATAGCACAAGTTCTCATGTCTCAGTCCATCTAGAAATATTCTTCCATCAACCAAACTTATTCTAGTAGTTGTGCAAATCTCAGCCTTAGGAGCATCTTCCAAGGGTAACAAATTCTGCTTTATCCCATTAGCAACAATGGTTTATATGTTCTTCTTTCCATCATGAATATCTTGTCGATCATACTGCCAAGGCCTTCCCAACAAGATATGGCATATATCCATGGGCATAATATCACATAAAACTTTTTCATGGTAGTTTTCTATCTTCAATTTCACCAAACATTGTTCACTTACCAATATTTTATGCTCATCTTGAATCCATACTATCTGATAGGGTTTATGGTGTTTCAACCTTTCCAACTTCAATTTGGTTACCATTTCTTTAGAAGCCAAGTTCTCTGAACCTCCACTATCAATGATCATTTTGCAACATTTACTAGCTACCTTACATCTGGTCCTTAAGAAATTCTTTCTCTGCAATTGTTCTTTGTCTAATTCACTTTCATACAATACTCTCCTATTCACCAATACCTCTCCTTATTCCAATTGATTAGATGATCCAACATGATCCTCCTCAACAAGGTTTGTTATCCTATTGTTCTCAGTCTTTCTGCTTGACTCTTCTTGTTTTATTTCAAAGGCTCTATGTCCTTCTCCACCGCATTTAAAACAAGTTCCTCTAAATACTCTTTTCTCTTGTCCTCTGTAATCTTTTCTATACCCTTCATTTCTATAGCCACCATATCCACCTCTTCTGTAAGAGTTTCCATCATCTCTTTGATATGAATTTTCACTCTTATTGACCTCCTTATTCTGATCTGCAAAGGTTCCTCTTCCTCTCTATCTTTGTTCTTGTCTTTTATTCAGCTTCTCCTCTACTTTTAGGGAACACTGGTATGTCTCTTCCACACTCAAAAAATTAATCAAACTGATCTAATCTTGAATAGATGACCTCAAATCATTCACATATCTGGCTATTTGTTCAATATCATCTTCTAAATTTCCATATCTGATATTCAGCTTATAAAATTCCTCAGTATACTCTATCACGCTTGATTCTTTCTTCTTCAGGTTCTGCAATTTCTTGAACAAACTAATCTGATAATCTACAAGCATAAACTTTGTCTTCAATTTATTTACCATCTGATCCCATGACCTTATCTTCTCCTTTCCTTTTCTTTGTCTATCTATCTACAAATGTTCACACCAAAGGGATGCATGTCCTCTCAATTTTGTATAGGAAAATTTCACCTTACCATTAGGGGTACCTTCAAAATCAAAGTATTTCTCTATTTTTGTTATCCAATCCAATAATTCATCTAAATCCAACTTACCATTATAGTATGGTGGATTGAAATTTTTCTTAGTGTTTACTCTGGTTAGGTCTCTTATGGACCTCTCTTCTCCTTGATCAAGGCCGAGTTGCTATTCTCTTGCAACTTCTTCTTGTTCTTCTACTTCTTCATCACTTACATCATCAACTAGTCGACCTCTTCTCTAGGTCATTTCAACCGCTTCTAATCTAGCAGCAACTTCTCTCAACATTTCCATTACAACAGGGTGGGCATTTCCACGTGCTCCATTTCCTCTACCATTTCTTCTTCCTGCCATCTTTACAGAAGTCCTCTACAATTGCAAGTCAGATCCTCAATCCTCTACCCTACAAAAAATCTTCAACAGGACTGTGCAACTTCTGACGATCTCACAAGGAATGAATCTTGCGCTGTAACCAATTGGTGTAGTCACAATAAGGAGGGTCCTCAAAGAGAACAATCTTAACCATGCAACAAGAGTAAACCAATAGAAGCAACATAATTTATGGAGGAAAATGTAGGTGCAAAAATTCTCATTATCTAAAAGATTGATTACATATAGTCAACCGCATTCGGGCTTATAGATTCGGTACATAGGCCTAAGTACAACATTCTCAAAATATAATGATCATACATGCGAGTGAAATCCTACAATTCAGATCTAATATACAACATATCCTTCTTAATCATCAATCCACCATTTTTTTCTTCTAATGATTCAATACTAGCTTTATATCATATCCATGAGTCTAGAAACATCTATGTCAGCCAAAGATCATTACAATCTCCAATGAAGAAAAATGTGATGTGTGCAACAATAGGTTGGCCTTAAATCTGAAATTAATCCATGGTAGATGCATATGATGAAGTGTAGACCTAAGTGGAAGGTCGGGGAAACTCCATAGAACAAAGCCAAACAAACTGTGAGGATCCACAAGCAAAAATCGAGATCCGCTATTGATCCAACTAACCGTTAGGGTTTGAAATTATTCTGGGGCTAGAGCAAAAATATTTCACTTAATGCGAAAGTGATAACTTGTCGGAAAAATTTCCAAATGAGTTGAAAACATGGAATAAGGTAATTGAACATTTCCACAATGAAATCCTAGGTACGCACGATCTGGCAAGAAAACATGAAGAAACACCGGATCTACCAAATCGAACCAGAACAAGAACAAAACTGAATGAAGATATTTTTGGTTGATGGAAGATTGCCAAGAACCATGGATGCTCCTACATCAGGAATACACATAACTCCCATTGTCTGACATCGTTCCTTGACTACACTGCTCTACCACCTTCTATTGTAGATTGCCGCGTGGGCAGTTTTGGGGTATATGTGAATTGCCGCAAGGAAAACACAAGGGGTTGTCGTTATCGACCAATTTTTTTGCCTTGTAGTCAGCTCTCTGTTAGAGCTTAGATTGGCATTCTATAATGGAATGGGTAGTGGTACTATCTAACTTCTCATTTGCACTTGAGGATTTGGGCGAGCGCCTCATTGGAATTGGTTTTGTTGGTAAGAGGGCCTTCTGCTCTAGTAATTCTAATAGGTTGGCTTTGAAGGAGTGTCCTACTTGTGCTTGATGATAATTATCTTATTGGACATAGCACACAACATTTATTTTATGTCATTCATCTCATCTCTCGAAGAACTAGGTGTGACATTTTGTGTTGCAGTTTTGTATTTGTACATAGATTGAGGAGGAGGAGCCGTAGTAGTTGGCGACATCATCTGGGTGGGAACTGGTGGCTCAAGGAATTCAGGCATGATGGGACAAGGTGATAGTTTTCTAGTGGCAATTATATTGTTTTGTGCTTTGATTGCAACACTATATGCATCTGGTAGAGTAGTTCTATTGAGTGACTGGATCATCATCGAGATGTCGAAATTGATGGAATTTAGGTAGAACATAAATGCTAAGTCAGGTAGCGGGTGGATTACAACCTGAATTCTTTGCCAAGTTATGTGGACCCAGGCGTTGAAATCAGTCAGAGCCTCATATGGATCCCAATTGATGATTTATAGCTGGTGGTACTATGATGACCTATCTATGTCATTTGAGAATCTTTCGTAAAAAGGGTCTTCGAGCTAATCCCAAGTGTCGATAGAGTTGGCCAGTAGAGTGCAATACCAATTTGATGCTTTTCCTCTTAAAGAAGTTATGAGCAACCTAAGTGCTATGTTCTGATTCATTACCTCATGCACCAAAAATACATCTGCCACATTGTGCAAATATTTGGATGGTGTTCTTGAGCCATCTCTAGTAAACTTGGGAATAGCTTTGAGAGAAGAGACCAAGATAGGAGCCCAAATGATAGGTGTGACTGGGGCAACAAGGGGGCTTCTGAAGTCCCAACCCACATAGTTGCGGTTAGGTAACAAGGTTGGTGGAAGGATCAAAATGGTTATGTGATGGGTTCTAGCTGGTACTATTCCTAGCGATGGTACAAAAAAACTAGGGTTATTTACTATTTTTGATCTTGTGACAAGTCGATGGCTCATATACTTGCTTAAGGCTTAAGCACATTTCACAGTCCCACCGGGCGTGCCAAGAAAAAGAAAAATTGTTGATGCCAAAAAATGACAAGGTAACAACCCTTTGTAGGAAACTAAATTAAAGGGGGGACCTATTGCGCTAAACTGAGTAACCTCTGAATTTCAAAGAAGTTGACTTCCTCTATAACTGGGGTTTTGAATGGGAAAAGGAAGCAGATATAAAAATAAAAGATCTAACTAGGGTGATGCTCCAATATTTAGATGTAAGACATGATAGACCTATGTTTTAGATGTGGTCTAAGGGCCTATTCGATAGTCTGTTATGTCCTAGAGTAACAAACACCAAAAAGGAAGAATTGGATAATTCATTTCATAACATAAAATAATTTGCATATAAATCTATTGAACAAAAATATTCGAAAACATGGTTCTAAATCAACATTCTATTCAAATAATTGAAGTAGCAAACAAACTATCCAAAAAATGGCATAGTATAATGCTCTCCAATAGTTAAGATATAGAAAGGCCAAATTGCAAGGTCACAGTCTACGAGTCTTTATAATTATCTAACACAACAAAAGGCCTAGTGTCTTTCTAATTCTTCTGTAGATATTTTTGAACTCCTTCTTCGAAAGAAGTAGTATATATAGTCAAGGCTTCCACCACTTGAAGGACTATAATAGAAAAGAATCCCCATCATGAATCATGATGCTTGCAGCAATGATTCATCACGGATGATGTAATAGAAAGATTCTCGAGCATGAACCTAGTCATTTGTGAGCAAGATGCATTCTCTACAAATGATGGAAGTGGTCCTGGCTTACCCTATGCAAACAAGTGTCACCTCCTAGTGAAGTCAGTTCGAACACGTGATAGAGTATGGAAGCTTGGCGTTCACACCAGTCCTTTTCTTGTAGATGCGTCGAAGCAACACGTGGTGATATTTTGCAGACCGTGGTTCATCTTCCCAATACTTTGATGAGATCCTACAATTAGAAGACATGTGGCAACATTCCTTACTATCGACATCGCTTGAGGGGCCCACTAGAAAATTGCATGGGTGGAGGCTACTTGGCAGGAAATCAGGGTCCAAAAAAGAGCTATATGAAAGCATGCCAAACTCACTCGAACTATTGACATGTGGGGGCAGAACAAGGCTTAGAAGAGAAGGGAAGGGAAGCTCCCCTTTGATGAGCACTTAGTTGACATGTGGTGGGAGTGATTGAGAGTGTCGAAAGGCTGGCATAGAGGCCCTTAAACATCATCGTGCGTAGTCGAAAGTCAGGAAAAACATAAAAAATAACACGAAGGGAGCATGGGGGTGTATTAAATATCCACACTATTTAAAAGCCTTCAACTCTATCATAGTTGTCATGATCCAATCCCTTGTGGGGAACACTCTCTTGAACACATATAATTTGGTGATGAGAGCTGAAAAACAACTTGATTGATTTCAAAAAGCTCCCACCTAAACCACTTATGTTGATGTTCCCAAAGATGTTAGCACAACCTATAGAATTAGCCACCTAAAGAATGTATTTTTTTCCTCCACCTTTGATGTATGTATACCCTAGAATGGAGGTAAGAACCTCTGGTTCTTTTTCATTAGTTGTGGAGGTGAACGACATAAAGAAATTTCTAGAGAACTTCTCAAATGAGATTATCTATATAAAGAGATAGAAATCAATGCCCTTGAGACCCCCTTTTCAAGGCTATCAAGGAGGGAGACAACCATTCCAACACTATTAGTATCAATGAGGTGTGAGAGTAAACAACTAGTCACAAAACTCATACTAGATTTTTCTAGTTTCCACTTTTCCACAAACCTCAATAGCTAATCCCAACAAAGACCTGGTCACGAGCTAGAACAATTTATAAAATGATACAAATGCTTGGTGATTTGCTTGTAATGATGCACACATGCCTCAAAATTTTTTGAGAGGCAATCTTCAGAAAAAAGTGGTAGAGCAAAGAAATCAAGGCATCTCACTAGACATGGGAGTATATGCTTGCTAGTCTCCTAAAGTAGATAGCACTATGCTCAATGCCCAGATCCAAGGTATGCCACTAGAACAAGAGGTGGAGATAACCCTAAATCACACAATTTTATCTTGTATGGAGCGTGAGGATTTTATTTCACTAACAAGTCTTAACTTCAAAGAATCCATAAGTCTAGTTGGACTACAACACTCACTCAAAGCGAAGATTCATTAGAGAGAATCTACCTCAAGTACAATAGCCCCACATTATAGGAAAGTTGTAGAGAAGTTTGTTGGTCTACTCAGTGTGGGTCAACCCCTTAAACCCTTATAGAAGTAAAAGGAAATGATCCCCTTCATGAAAAAGATAATTCTACCCAAATCACTCAATGTGGTCAAGCAAATAAAGAAAGCTCCCACCAATGTGTCTTTGTGGGACATTTTAGCTATTCTAAAATAAAAATACTTGTTGTAGGAGGCCTTGAGAAAGGATAAGCCTTTCTTTCAATCAGATCCAAATCTCAAAGGTAGCCAAGAGAAATGGAAAATACCAATTCAAGATTCCCAAGCTCTGAGAGCTACAACATTTGTGAACACAAAGGAAAAATTGGCTAGAGATGAGGTAAGAAAGCTAAAACCCTCCTTGTTCTTATTAACCCTCATTGTAGGAGATACGATGCTACACTATTCCATGATTGATTTTGGAACTAGCTCCATAGTTATTTCTAAGCTAGTTCTACTCTTTAAAATTAGAATATGAACCCCTTGATAGAGGGATCATGCAATTGGATGGAAAGAGTGTCCAAGCCGTAGGTCTGATAAAAAGCCTCACTCTGACCTTGTATTCTTTCCATAGAATTACAGTCACTCAGGAGGTGGTCATGGTTGATATTCCACCTATCTTTGGGGTGTGTTTATCTAGATATTTCACAACAAAAATTGGAGGTTATCTATCCTTGGATCAGTCCCATCTAATATTAAGGACCAAGTGTGGTTCTAAAATAAAGATTCTTTCAAAAACCTTACACTTAGAACACATAGCAAAGGACACTATGCTAGATTTTGAGGCTACACACTTCTTTTTCAAGGAATGAAATTTATTTGTATGGAAATGTTGGAAGATTGAGAGGCTATTGAGGATAGGAGTGCTAAAAAGGAGGTACTACTAAATCAATTCATGGAAAGTGATCCTTTCAGTGATTTTCATGCTACTATTTTAGGGACCTATGTGATCTATGATGAGGATCAAGCCATCGCATAAGTAACTATTAAAATATAAGAGGCTCAACATGAAAGCCCAGATGAGGAACAATGTCTATGGACACTACACTTTGATGGTGAAAGATGCAAATTTAGCTCAAGAGTGGGAATCCACCTAGTGTCCCCTGAAGGAGCAGAGATGTTTAGATCTTTTTGTTTCCAATTTCATTGCATGAATAATGAGGTTGAGTATGAAGGATTAGTTCATGGATTCAATCTGGGTGAGAACATCGGAATCAAAAGTCTAAGGGTTTTTAGAGATTTAGAGCTAGTAATCAAGCAATTTTGAGGCACTTCAACTACCAAGAATGTGTATATATGATCCTACCAACACATGGTATGGGAATTGATCAAAGGATTTGATGGCTTCAACATCTAGGTGGTTCTAAGATCCCAAATCCTCATTGTGGATAGTATGGCCATGGTTAGATCTTAGTTTGATCCATTGATGGACCTAATGAATAATAAGAATGTGGTGTAGGTGATGATTTGAACCACCATCCCTGATAAAAATCAAAATTGGTAGGTCTTCAAGAGAGAAACCCAAATCATCGTGTTTATTCAACATTCTGGTGAATTTGTAGAACAACTATAATCCAACATGGAAGAGGCTTGTGAAGAATATATCATCTAGTTAGAATGAACAAGCTTATTGAGGATTTGATCACTATTAAGAATCTTTTTGATTTGGATGATCCTAGAAACAATAAAAGGAGGTTCCTTGTGAATAAAGGGGATTACTCCAAATTGGAAATAATAGGTGACTAGAATCTAAAGGTAGGAAAGGATAAAATCCTTCTACACTAAGTATGATAGGGTCATGGCATGGGCCTATGATGAATTAAGGGGTAATGACCCTATTGTGATCCAACACACCATTGATCTAGTCAAAGGGGCTAATTTGATCTATCAAAAGTAGAGATGTATCAATCCAAAGGTGGAATCCATTATGTCTTAGGAGTTGAAAAGTCTTATGGTCCTCATCTGAAAATAATGGTGACTGTAACACTAACGAAAAAAATAAGAAAAAGGTTAAGCAATTCTAATGTAATAAACTTAAATCAAACCTATGCTAGCAACAAAGAATATTGGAAATTTAAAAAACCTATATAAATAGAAAGATCTCATTGAACATTATATAATTCCATGAATTGTTGACAAAATAAGGATGGACAACTAGAGGGGGGGCGGGGGGGTGAATCAGTTGTTACCAAAATAAAACTTATACAACATTAATCAACCTTATATCATAGATCTGACAATTAACTATGCAAGAATTATATCAACAACACATCAAAGACATATGAACACCAAGATTTTATACGTGGAAACCTTGTTAGGGGAAAAACCATGGTGGATGTTAGTTCACAAGATTATAACCTATTAGAAGTATAATGAAGAATGAAAATGGAATGCACTTGCATTGAGGTGCACTGCCTAGAGAACACTACTCAAAGGGAAGGCACACTGCCTTACGTACATTAATCAAATTAAATCCATCTAATGAATTTGAATTGAGAAAATAGCTTCTAGAAAAGTCTGATTATAGTTCCAGTTAGGTGCATGAAAATTTCTTCAAACTCTTCCACCCTCTGCTCTAAATGATTTGACCTTTATTCGCACTTGTAGACGTGAGAAACTTCTTCTAAAATATCCTCTACATGGATTTAAAACCACTATTTAGTCGGCCACAAATAGATAATGAATTAAAACCGTCGGCCTTGATACATGAATAAATTACAATGCACACCAACACAAGTCAGTCACAACATAGTGAGGATCCAAACACACAACTCCAAGCATGCCAAACAATAAAATATTAATCTTCATGGATCCACAACATGCTAACACCACAATGTCAGCCAAGAACATGAACACTCGAGCACACATCAAAAAATTATTTGATCATGAACACTTCAATCACTGCAGATGTACAAAAAGGATAGAGGACAATCTAGAATCATCCACAAATGTCACAGGTACATGCACAACACATGAATTTACCAGAATTTCATCCACTTCAACCAAGAACACCATCTATAGAAACTAAGTAATTGTAGGCACACAGATCTTCATAACTTCCACAAATCTTTATGCAAACCTCTAAAAATTTTAGACAACATACTAGAAAGATTCAACAAAAAACCCTTTGAAGTGCATCTTCAGATCCTCAACACATAGAGCTTTACAACATTTTGACCTTCTTAGCTCCACTAGCTGCCTATACTATTTTTTTTTACAATTTTCTCAATCTCCTCGACATATACAACCTTAAGCAGATTAAGTGCTAATAGTGTTAACATCAATGAAAAACACATATCAAAAACACAACTACAACATCCAACATGAATAACCTCGATTGAACTTCTCCATTTCTCTGTTGTATAATAATTGCCCTTAGATTTCTTAAGTATGCAAGTATGGCCTGTTGATAATGATTTAGAAAAATATTGAATATTCTTAAAGTCGCTTCCTAAAAGTATAAATATTTTGAGAGGAGGAATAATGACAAAGGATAGGTCAATTTATAGAAAATTGATTTTTGAATGATTGACTTAGATTCAAAAGACAGATCGACAATTAAGATTAATGAATGGAAAATGATAGAGATTTAGTGTCAGTAATAACGTGAGTGAAAAATAATAACTGATGGAGATTAAGATTAAATAAGAAACGTTGTGTTTGAACACACGAATGAATTAATTAATTAAATAAAGTTATTTAAGTAATAATAGTTTGCACGCAGAAGAATTAAAACTAGATGATTGACCAATTAAACCATAAGGTCTATTCGTCAGAAATAATTAGATATTAAATCAAGAGATAATTGACTGATTTAATTAAATCTCAAGTTAAGTGGTAAATGATAAATTAGATAACTAATCAATTATCTAATCATAGAGGAATATGCCAGGAATAATTCTTTTTATGAATTAAATGGTTATTTAATTCAACATTCAAAATTTAGGGATTAAATTAAATAAATAAAGATTTATTTAATTGACTGAAGAAAAAATTATAGAATAATTAAATAATTCGAAATGATTATTTAATTATAGTTGAAAAAGTGATGAGGGTAAATTAAATAATAATTTATTTAGTTTCAAAAGGGGATTAATTAATTAGCGACGTAATTAAATAAATTACATTTATTTTAGTAATCAAGATTGGAATAAAGATAATAATGAATTAATTAAATAATTAAAGTCATTTAATTAATAGAGGATAGGTGACTTTAGAAAAAAATTAAATAATTAACATTATTTAATCATGAGTATGAATAAGAGAATTATGTGGAAAACGGTGTCGTAGGCCTAGACCAATTTTTAGTGTCTACAATTTTCCCCTCTTTGATACAATTTCATTTTGGCTTTGTGTCAAAGAAAATTAGTTAAAACATGCCCCAGTCATGCCCCAGTGTGAAATAGGTTAGGGTATGCCCCCTCGGGAAAAATGACAATTTTTGAAAAAAATTGGAAATTGTCTGGATTAGGTAATTTGATAGTCAGAAGCTTGATGGTGGTGAGAGAAATCAATTTGGAAGTGATTTGGTATGTGAAATGGATGATAAAAGTTGGAAAAAAGTATGTCCAGTATAATAGGTTTGGGAAAAACCCTCCAAAACCCTAGGTATAAAGGAAAAACAAATCATTTGCACCCCTAGACTTTGATAAACCTTGATTTTTCTCTAGAGCTCACAATGAAAATGTCTCATATTCCATACATAGAGCACCACAGTTATCTCATTCAGACCTTCACACAACCGGTCAACGTAGGACCCCTAGTATGTACCCCTGAACTACTTTTGAATTTTTCATTTTCACTCATTTTTATGCTTTTAAAGTTTAATATTCATATGTGTCACTTTAGGATCAACGCATATGCATTCATACATGATGCATGTGCTTGCGAAACGATGCATATGTGCAAACACATCTAGGTCCAATTAGGCAATTTAGTTAAATCAACACATTTGAATTAGTGTGCACCACATGTATATGATTGCATCACATTTGTGAATAATAGTATCACATCTAGAAATGTGCACTGCATGTAGGATAGTGAACTACATTTGCATGGTAGGGAGGTGAGTAATATTGTGTCGCATTTGTGAAAATGGGATGCATATGCATGATAGTTAGGCATTCCTGTTTGTTTGACACATGTATTAAAACAACGCATCTACATTTTTGAATGATGCATTTGGGTTTGTGCAATGCATGTGCAAGTTAGAATGACACATGTGAAATTGTGCACCTTATTTAATATTAAAACGACTCATTTTCTTGTCAAAATTTTGAAATTTTGTGATGTAAATGTTCTCTATTTTTGATAAAAGTATCCTTTTGCATTTGTAGACTGTATTGGATTTGATATACACCTGAGAGTTGAGGCCAACCACTTATGAGCTACTAGACCAGTTACAAAGTGCCGAGACACGGTTGATATAGAGTCTGGTTTTACATCATGTTTGGACTATGCCCACTATTTGGGCTAACTGAGGTATGTTGACAACTCTCTATGAGAAATGACATTCAGAGACCTCTTTTCACTTGCCTACTATAGAGGCTACAGTTACTTTAGAGGATGTGTACAAGATTTTGAAATTATCGATTAGGGGTGAGAGAGTCATGTATGATACCCAAAGAGATTATAGCGAGCTCACCCATTTTTATGTATATGATGACATTAGACAGCTTGGTATCGAGCATTATGATATTATATGGCATGTCCTAGTGGAGAGATATGATCAAATTAATTGTATGTTGTGTACATTGATTGTGGGGACTATTCTTCCTAACCATTGTGGTCATGGGTTTCTAGTTGGGTGGGGTGAGATGCTACTTGGGATGTTAGAGTGATAGGTTCTTTATGCATGGGGACCTTGTTTATTAGTGATGCTATATTTTTGTTTACATAACATACCTTATAGAGATGCACATTCAATGAGTTGTGGTACTACTTTGCTGATGATCTGGGTGTGGGAACACATTGTTGTGTTCCATCCCCTAGTGACAATGGATTTAGATGGTAGACTCCCATATGTTTTCTATTTTGTGGGGACCATTACTCAGAGCCATGTTGGCAACATAGGTTATTGGAGACATTCGATTGACACACTTGTATAATTTATATGGACACCTCATATGGATTGTGCTTGGTGGAGAGATGAGGACAAACATTTACCCTTTTGTAGACATACACAGTACTTGATTGGGATGATTGTATCTATTGTACATATCATTGAGAGATACCTATGAGATCGCGTCCTAAGATAGTTTGGAGAGGTCCAAGATTAGCCACAGGGGCGAGCTAAGTTCACTTTGTCTTCTAGAGAGGTTCCACTGTCAGGGCCTATGATTCCTGTTGCGATAACGAATGTAGAAATTCAGTACTTACAACTTATTCAGTGGAGTTGGAGGGGTGGGGTTGTAGATATAGGGACCATCATAGGATATGATGTGTTGTGGGAAAATCATAGGCCCATTCCCTATATAGATCTAGATCAGCTAGCTCCAGTAGAGAGATGGGGTACAAGACCTAGAGGTCGACATGGTGGTAGGGGTGGTGATGAAGGTGGTAGAGGTGGAGGTGATTGTTGATGGTGTTCTCATGCACTTCACAACATAGGTAATACATAGGTGCATTATCTCTCTTGAAAGACAATCTTCCACAATCAAATTGCAGAACACTATCCCAAGGTCTCTTGGATGTCAGGTCTTGGAAATGCTTGGAATATTTCAGTTAATTTATGTGATTTGCTAGAATCACAAGGTGGAATTACATGGTCAAATCTGTAGGGGAATTGATTCAATAAATAGAGTTTTAGAGGTCTAGAATTGATATGCTTTACTGTAGGCTCAAATAGTAGTCTTAGACTCCATCATTTCGTTGGATTTGGCTTTACAATGTGCAACGAACCTTGGCACAAATTTCTTCTAAAAAAAAGCAAAAAGGAAAGGGCGAGGAAGAAAGATGTTTCATGGACTTGCAACTACCGATGAACAGTGATCATGGAGGTTCCTGCTATGGACAGTTTCCTTAAACTAGATTTCACTTAACCAGAATTCTCACAATGTCATGAAATCAGTGCTATCTTCTAGGGACTATAGATGTTCATCATTCATTCATTATGGAAGCATGAAAAAAGATAAAGTTTAATGAGAAACAATGGAATTAAAGTCCAAACTAATTTCGCACAGTCATCTACCTTCAACAAATGACCAAAAGTATGGACAAGGAAAGCATACACACAACAACTATGTCCAAAACCAGAAATAACATGCTAAATCTACCAATTCTAATCTAAAGATGCTAGAACAACAAAGTAACTTAAAGAAAAAATATAACTAAAGAGGGAGAGGAATCATGAAACATATTGAGAAACCCAGAAAATACACCAAAAATGACTGAATTTGCTATTTATAATTTCTACAACATGCCTTTACAACAAATCAACTCTCTTAAAATGAGAGGAGGAGAGTCCTATTTATAGTTTTCAAAAAACAAAATGAGTGGCCAAGATTTGATTCTATTATGTGGCCAAGATTCATTTTACATTAGGGTTTCACCTACCCCATAATATATTACATTAATAAATACTTTCTTGTCTCTTCCCTATTTCGTCATCTAGTGATAGCACTGTAGCAAATTTGTCTTTTAGTGATTTGCCCTCTGTTGTAGCTATTCTTCAAGGAACTGTTCATCGATGACTGGGTTTCCCTCTCACCTCTTCAATGCGGCATACTCCATGAAACTTATGATTAGGGGCTGGAGCTTATCTACCTCCATGATGTCGGATTTCAGGATTTGGTAACTCCATTCCTGAGAATTACTGCCAAGCTTCTTCTAGTCCGCCTCATAGTTAGCATCATTCTCTTTGCAAGCTTCTGATTGCATGAAGGCTTGGGTCGCAAAACACATGAAATTAGTGGTGATTTCAGCAGACATCCCATCTTCCATAATCTTCAACAAGTGGGGCTTAATGTTCTCAGGATTGATCCCACTTGCGGGCACTTCATACCCCATCATCAGTTTGAGGTACTGAGTACACTCCTCCCTGGACGCCCTTTCCCATTCAATGTTTGGAGCTAACCACTCCAGAATCTATTCTAGCCTTCTCTTCCGGTGATTATAATCTCACTTCCAGGTATCTACCAGCCAGTGATCGTCGTCTTTGAAGGTAAGGTCCTTCTCCCAGATATCACTTGGCTACGCGAGAATGGCCTCAATCTTTTGGTAGGCTACATCGTACTTTCTGGGGAACTTCTCACAGATCTGCCTTGTGTCCTCAAGAGTTTTCTGAACCTCTGGGAACCTATTTGCTACCCGAACAACCACATTGATACCTGTGTTCCCTATGTCCAAAACCTACCGGAACCAATTTTTCATAATTTTGTCCAAGTTCTACCTCTTTTCTAGTTTGTCAATTTGTTCTCTGGAAAGCAACTGAGGCGAGGCCGATGATGTTGTCGGTTGATCATCCGGAGATGACCACTACTGAATATAAGTTTTTAGGTCGGCCACCTACTCCTTTAATTCCTCTTTGGAGATCTTATCCTACTAGATAAGGTGCACTACTATGGCGACCGATTCCTGGAGGTGCTCAACCTTTTGCTCCCTTGTGGCCACTCCCAGGTCGATGGTGGAGATGTTGTAAGTTACGCTATGTTCCCCAACCATTGGCGTTGCTATTTGCACTGCTCTTGATCCCAAGGCATCCATGGTTATCTTCGATCTAACCCTCGGCTTCGCTTTTCTAGTGCTTATTCGTGCTCTAGCCATGATAGCCTCCAGCCTTGCCTTGGGATCCTTTGACATGGGAGTCTTTTGCTTAAGTTGCCTTTGCAGCCAATCAGATGTTTGGGGCTCTTCTCCTAGCACCTCGCTTTGAGTCCCACTGTCCTCCTTTTCAAGCTTGACAGTACTAACAATAAGAGCCTTCTCATTAGTTCTTGCATCTTCCTTTGCTGCTCCTTAGGTGAATCCATTTCCTTTTCAGCATCCTCTTCCTTTTTTAAAGTATCTTGATGCTCAACGGGGCTCTCTGCCTATTTTCTCTCTTGGAGGAAAGTTTCCTCACCATGCTCTGGAGTCTGGCCATGTTCTTCGGTTGGAGATCTGTTACCTTCTATCTTTGGAGCAGTAGCCTCCTCTTTTTGTGCAAGCTGGTCCTCGGCCTCCTTGTCCTTATTTTCCTTGAGTTGTTTGCCCCACTTGGCATTGAGCTCGAGGTCATTCGACTCTCGGATCAATTCAGTATCACGGTCCTCACTGTCTTCACTAGACTCATTGGAAGACTCATAGGCCACCTTATCAATCTTCTGATGTTTGAACATGAAATGTTCATGATATTTAAACTCTTCATACTCCCGCGCCTTCTCAGCCTCTAACTGTTGTCATTCATGTTCGTCTGATATCTGCATGGTTGCCTTCATCTTTGGTGATTTAGTAGAGGGGGATGCCATTGGAGTGGAGGCCATAGACTGAGCTATTGCTACCTAGACTATTGGATTGGTGAGCATCCCCGAAAGCTCAGAAGGCACATTCTGCATATACCTTACAAAAGACTCTGAAAGGTCTGGGGCTGGCATTGTGGCAGCGAAAATAGAAGGAAGGGAAGGAGACATGAAGGGAGAGGTCATAGGCGAGGTGGTGGCAGATGATGAATCCATGAGAATGACCTGCACCATCGAAGGAGTAGGAGCAAGGTGGATAGAAATATCCACCATAGGCAGGGAGGAAGTAGAAGCTGGGATTGAGGCAAGCGGGGTGGCGGGAGTGATCACAATGGGGGGAGATCCAAAAGAGCTAGATCCTTTGCTTGCGATCCCGAGGGGAGAACCCTTGGGCATCACCATTGTCTCCATGCTTCCTATTGTTTTTTTTTTCTTTTTAGAGTGCTCTAGCTCAGAAGACTTACGAGTGTAGAACTTTGGTTTGGGTAGCTGTTGGCTAGGTTCCTTTCTTTTCTTGGTCTTCTAAGGTGGTGGGGCTTTAGATGTCTCCCCAGTTGCGGCGGGAGCTTCCCCACCTTCAGAGCCACTTGGTTCACTCACGTGCTCACTTGCAAGCTCGGTGTATGTCAGGACGACCCCTTGTTGTTTCAATTGGGCCACCTTCCCATCGATCCACACCCTTGTTCGAACTTTCATGGCCCTGGTGAGCACACTAATATCACTGAGTTCTGGTACATCCCAGTTGATAGCAGGCAGTGGTAGGTTGGAAACTGTATCGTAAACTAGATCCACAATTGCTTCCTCATCTTCCTCTAGCTGATCAGGAACTAGGCATAGGTTCACCCTTCTTACATGGATGATGGTCATGTGCATATAATATCACAACCGTACCTCAAGATCATCCCTATAGTTGGCCTAGAAGTCCTTGATGTTGTGGAGGTGGGCATATCCACGCCCCAGTGCCTTTCTGACATGGCCATAGGGATCCATCTATGGCCTTGCTGCATATTGTTCAAAATTATATTCTGCTAACTCCCTTTCTGAATATCCTGCGCACTGGGAAGTGTGGACCTTATACATCCCCTATCCAAGGTTCATGGGGTAGATGGGGCCTGCCAGATGCTTTTCACTCAAGACACTGTGAATGTGTCACAGCTATCGAGTCAGCTCCAAGAGAATGATCCGGTCATTTGGGTACCGGGGCAGCTTGTTTGGTTTATTTGAGAAGCCTTTGGCACAGATGTATGTGAACCTTGGGAATTGAATATACCAGAAGGTGTATTATCTGAGGAGGACCCTAGCACTATGGGATGTACTTCTATGAAAACCTCCTCCTCCTGATGGGATTACGTGGGAAATGAACGCATCATTCACCCTACAGTAGTTTGTTTTAAAATTCCTAAACTACAACCGAGGGTATTTATCATATGGTTTGAGCTCTAGCCCTGATGGATCACTTGGCATTACTGTCAAACCTTAATAGTGTCGCTGATTAGTGAGGGAATACACCAAGTAAGAGGTCATGAAGAATTTGTTAGTTTTCTTCATAATGGTGAACTGCTCATGGAAGTAGTCGCTGATGATCTTGCCCCAATAGAAGATAGTGCCCTTACCTCAAAGAATTTGTTCTATGAAATAGAACATCCACTCTTGAAAGAAAACCATGCTGGGAAGGCCCATGACTCGGCTAAGTAGAGTTACAAGGACATGGTATTCTTCATGGAAATCGCTGCGGTAGAGCTCCTAAGGGAGCTTCCTAGCACTATCCCATTTGTCCTTCAACCAGCACTAGGTGATAAGCCTTTTACATTCCAATGGGTCCTATTCCCACCCCTCCTTACAGTCTTCCAAGGTGGGGACCTCCATGCTCTCAAAGTCGTTAATGTTGAAGGTCTCCATTATGCCTGATGGAGACATATTTGCAAGGATATTCCCCTCATGATCCATGATTGTTCTGGTATCAGATTGGTATGCCTCCACACATGCCATCACCAGCTTCGGGGCCACTAGGGCTGGTGAGAAACCTGCAGCCTTAGCAAGTTCAATGCTCTTTATTAATTTGGCATTTGCAGTCTTCGGGTTCATTCTGACCCTTTGCGTGAATTCATCAAAATCGACTTGCCTGATGTTGGTATCCGAGGCATCCCTCCAAAGGGTAGTGATCCTAAATTGAATAGCGACCCCTTGGAACTTGTACTTCATCAGGTTTTTATCCTCCTTGCCCCTTGGTGGCCTAGCTATTCCTTTTCCCTTTTTTGAAGCACTAGAAGTCTCTGGGCCAGATTCCATAAATCCTGCACAACAAACGAGAATTAGTAACAATGAACCTGATAGAATGGCCAGTGGAAAACTCCTGCATGTCAAGATTAGTCCAAAAATCACATTCATATTTAATAATCATGGAAGCAAGATATTCCATCATTAGAGGTCAGTGCAAACAACCCGGAGTTTCTGGGTCAGAAATCCCTTAGCAGAATGTTGCTTGAAAGGGCAAAATGAGAATGGAATTCCCATATGCACTTTTCGAAGTTGGATTTGAATATTTGAGGTTGGAAATGGAAGAAAACCAAATTATAGCAAGTGGGTCGAAATCCATTTTGGATTTGGAGGTCATTTGATGCCCCATTTGGAGGTTCAGGCATCATCTGCAGGGAAGCCATTTGAAACGGCGTAGAGGAGACGAAATTCCGGGGGACGAAATCCGGATCATAGATTGCTGTCATTGGGAAGCGGCTAGGAGTCAATCATGTAGGATGGTGAAATGGAAGAGGAAATATGGGGAAGGAAACCCTGTAGGAAGTTTTCAAAAGGAATCATAGGGTTCGGGACAACCGGACAACGAACGAGGCACGAGGACCTGGAGGTTGGGAAGACTCTCAGGTGGGGCCGTTTGGAATGGAATTCCAAGAAGGGAATTCCGGCGACTAGAATCCAGAAGAAGATCGAAGGAAAAAAAGACCAAAGGCTTGGGGTCCCACAGACCGGGGTCCAAGATCCGGGAAGATGCTTGGACGGGGCCGTTTGGAACAGCAAAATCACAACAAAATCCTGAAAAGGGAATTCCAGAAGCGAAGGTCTGGGGGGAAGAAAATGTCGAGGGTCTCGACCAGTAGAAGGAAGATTTTCTGACCAGGAAACAAAGTCTAGGAAGATGCAAGGTGGAAGCCATTTGAAACGGCGAAATGGGGACAGAATCCCCGGGACGGAATTCTGGAAATCGAATTCTAAGGGTGGATTTCAAAGAGAATGGGAAGTTCAGAATGGATGGACCTAGATGGTCCGGGATCCAAGGGTCGGAAAGACGTTCAGACGAGGCCATTTGGAACGGTGGGGACACCACGAAATCTTGGGAAGGGGATTCCGGAGATAGAAATCTGAAGAAGGGAAAAGGTGAGTTCAAAATGCAGAGGAGACGGCCGCGGGAGGACCCAGGCCCAGAAGATGCTAGCGCCATTCTGAAGAATAGCCATGATGTGGGAAGGTTCCAAATCAATTTTTGGATTTTCAAAACATGGGTGATGTGTAGAGGGGGAAAATTTACTTAATTTAGGTTTGATTTTACATTTTACCCCAAGCAAACTCAGAAAATTAAAAAAAAAAAACAAAAGCTAGGGCACGCGGATAGAAAACCTACCTCGAAAATCCGAAGAATAGGATGCCAGATGGACGGAGGTCTTTGGCAAAACACTTCGAAATCTGGCAGGAGGAAAACCAAATTCTTCGGGAGCTCTTCAATCTTTCTCTATCACTCGAGCCTTTGATAATGACGGTCAGAAAATCAGTTTTATAGCAAAAGACAACCATTAATGTGGCATTAACTCCTCCGTACAGTTGCAGGTTTGGTTGGTTGATTTGAAAACGTATGGGCAGTAGGAGGTCGGGAGTCCAGGGTCCGGAAAGTCGTCCCGGGTCAGCCATTCTGCAAATAGCGAAGATCGACGAGAAACCCGGCCACAAAAACCCGATAGGGGAAATCCGGAAGGGAAAACCCAGAAGAGGCAATGCGGAAGGGGAAACTTGAGAATTGCCACAGATGCCAGAATTTTGACAAGGAAAACTCGGAAAGCTCGAGACTTAAAATATGGCATTGGGAAACAAGCTACCCCCTGCCTCGGGGCACAAAAATGGGTACACAAAATGAGGCGAAATGAAAGGGACCAAAAAAAAGCAAATTGGGAAAAGAGGGTCCCCGGTTCGAACAGGGCATGTGTGCAAAAGGCACAAGAAATAGCGACTCCGCTGGGAGAATGCTTCCAACATTCTAGAGATAAATATTCATTCTGAACCCAGATCTCTGGTTATGTAGACCTAAGACAATTTTCAAAGCCAAACTGAGGACAATTTAAGGAAGGCATGATCGAATCAGATCATAGACTTATCATGGAAGTGTGTGCATGGTGAATTCATTTCCTTTCCTCAGAGAGAGTACGAATAACCATTGGTCGGAGGAGATAAGCTACATAGTTCGTCTAATCCCAAAAGTAATCTGGACATTGCTCCGCTACTAGTCAAGCATCCATAACCTCGACAGAGTTGTCGCTACGATCTCACGAACATAGCTCTACTACCAGCCAAGCATCCATAGCCCTAGTAGAGATATTCGCACACCCATACGGTTGATTTTTACAATTTATTTATTGCTTGTGCTGGATATTTCCTTTTAGCACCTTCTTTTCTTTAATTTTCTATCAACCATGCGAACAACGAAGTTCACAATGGGCTTGAGAATCACAGTGGTCACTGAAACAAACTTTAGATTTTTCACTTATCTTCGCTTCCTAGCGATCACCATACCATTCTTTGGAGATATTTTCTTAAATTTGTTTTGTGTTCCATGATAAGAGCAGGAATTCAAGCAGATAGCCATCCTAGGTTAGTGCAAAGTACGAAAGTTGAAAACCGATATTTAGGAGCTTTCAAAGGGTAGTAGTGGGGAATGACGGCTTATCTAGAGAACAACACAAAAGTGGATAGCAAGGTAACCGATCACTAGAGCGGGCATGGCCACCACAATAGAATAGGGAGATACTTCCTAGAATCATAACAAAGCGGCCAAAAAGGCAAAACAAAACCAAAGGATAAAGTAGGAAATCTATCTTAACCTATGTACAAGTATTTACATTGATAGCTCACGAGAGCTCAGGCTTGGAAGTAGTGCTTGAGGTGTTGCTCGTTGACCGGCAATGGGATGTCTTCACCAATAAGAGTCTTTAGGTGAAAAGCATTATCTCCAAGGATTTCAACAATCTTAAAGGGGCCAAGCCAAAGCTTGTCGAATTTATTGTGTCCCCCTTTCTTTTCATGGGCCTTGTCCCAGTAGAGGACTAGATCAAAAATACAGAAGGCCTTAATTTTGGCTCGACGATTGAACCATCTTTTGACTATGCCCTGGTGTTTGGAAAAAAATTCTATTCCACGGTCTCGTACTTCTTAAAGGTGCAGCAGCTCGGTGAGGTGAGCTTCTCTATGGTCTCCTCCTTCATAAAAGTCATTGATGAACTGGAGGGTCAGGATTTTTAGATGTATGGGGAAGACGGGCTTTAAGCCATAGACTAGATGGTATGGAGAATCTCCAAGGGCAGCCTTGTGGCGGGTGCGATCTTCCCATAAGGCAAAACGAAGTTGGGTATGCCAATCTTTAGGATTCCTATCTAGCAGCTTCTTAATCACCATGATCAAGTTTTTATTGGTGGACTCAGCAAGGCTATTGCCTTGAGGGTAATAGTTAGAGGAGAATTTGAAGGTGACACCATAATCAAAGGCCCAACTGGTGAATTTCAGTGAAGCAAATGCAGGGCCATTATCACATACTAGGGCATACGGACAACCAAAAAGATTTAAGACAAAGCTTTCTAAGAAATTGATTATGACTTCAGTTGTACATTGCCTACAAGTTATTGCTTCTATCCATCTAGTGCAGTAATTAGAAGTGGTTAGAATGTACCTATGTCTCGTAGATGATGGAGAACTCACCGGACCAATGAAATCGAGACCCCATTGCGCAAAAGGCCTTATCTCTAGAACAAGTTGTAATAGGACAATAGCATTCCTTTCCCTGGCAACAACAGTCTGGCACACGTGGTAGGTATGGACATGGTTGTGAGAATCCTTAAAAATGGTGGGTCAATAGTACCCAGCTCTCAGTACTTGATGTGGAGTTGATAGGCCTGAGCCATGGCCAGTTCCAAATTTGTCATGGAATTCCCTAAGGACATGATCAACTTCCTCCTTTCTCAGGCATCGCAGATAGATACCTTCATGATTTTTCTTGTACAATATAGAGCCCTGCAACATATAGCTACTGCTTTTCAACTTTAGAGCTCATCTCCAAACTCCTTGCAAGTGGGGCAGGCACTTGTGGTTCAGTAGGTAGTACACTATGTCATCGTACCATTCTCCTAGGGAGACGTCCTCCAGCTGGTACTGTTGTACCGTGAGTTCAGGTGCAACATCAATAACTACCTCCACCATTGTTCGAGCAAGTGCCTATCCTCTTACCAGCTTCATCGGCTGAATCTCCATGTCATATTCTTGCAACACCGCGATCCACTTTGCCCTTCGTTCCCCCAACTCATTCTGCATAAGTAATGTTTTTACGGCGGGATCAGAAACTATGGTAAAGACTTTGTTGCGTAAGATATAGTGCCAGAACTTCTTGATGCCTTTAATAAGGGCATAAGCTTGTTTTTCAACATTATGATAGCATAATTCAGTGTCCTTCAAGGGGGTGCTCATGAAGGCGATTAAGTGCTTGCTTCCTTCATCGTCCTTTTGCGTTAGGATGCTGACACAAGAATGATCTGAAGCGAAGGAGTAAATAAAGAAGGGCTTTAGGTAGTCTGGGCTAACCAACATAGGGGTGTTAGCAATGGCCTTATTGATTTCCCTGAAGGATTGCTTTACTTTGGGGGTCCACTCAACCTTGGCATCTTGTTTTAGCATGGCGTTGAGTGGCTTGACTATTTCCACAAAGCCTGTAATGAACTTATGGACAAAGTTGATCTTTCCAAAGAAAGACTTCAATTCTTTCTTGCTACTTGGCAGCCAGATTTTCATGATGGATTGAATATGCTCGGGGTCAATAGAAATTCCCCATTCAGATAGAACATGCCCGAGGAGTTTCCCTTTTGTGACCCCAAAAATACACTTCCTCGGGTTAAGGGATACCCCAAATGTGTGGCACCTCTCAAAGACATTGCATAAATCAACGACATGATTGCTCCGCTGCTTTGAAAACACCGTTAAGTCATCCATATATATGTTGATGCACTTATCAATAAGGTCCTTGAATGTGATGTCCATGGCACATTGAAAAGTGACGCCAGCGTTGATTAGTCTGAAGGGCATCCTTCTATATGCGAACATTCCTCACTTGGTGGTGAATGTCATTTTGTGTCGATCTTCATATTGAACCATGACCTAGTTGTATCCCGAATAGCCGTCCAAGAAGGACATCATTTGGGAACCATTCACTACCTGCAACACCTCATCCAATGAAGGTATAGGATAGTTGTCCTTCTCTGATGCTCGATTCAGATTGTGGAAGTCCACGCACAACCTGCTTTCTCCATTTTTCTTTCTGACAGGGACCAAGTTTGTTACCCAAGTAGAGTGTCTGACCGGAAAGATGATCCTAGCTGTCAGCAACTTCTATACTTCCTTATAAATGATCAACTCTAATAGACCATTGACAGGGCACTGCCATTGGTGAAATGGTTTTGGATTTGGTTTGAGAGGGATAGTGTGCGTGATGATCGACGTGTCATAAGTCTTGAGATCATCATAGCTCTAGGCAATGACATCATGGTCCTTTTGCAGCGCCTCGATGATCCCTTTTCTTTCTTTCGGAGTACATACCTTACCTATGAACACGTCTTTGGTCTTTCCAGCTATTCCCAGGTTGTAGGTATCACACTGACCACTGATAGCATCTTCTTTGGCCTATTGATCTTGTTCTCTAATTTGATCAAGGTCAAAGATCCACTCCAATTCGACCATACCCCTAGGGATGGTGTTGGTCTTCAAGTTAATGATCCCCTCTATGGCTAAGTCTGCTTCTTGGGGTTCGACTTCGTCGATTATTTGAGCAGCAAACACATCCGAACTGGTGATGAAGTCTAGGATATGTTTGTCATCATTGAATACTTGGAAATTGGCTATATTATCTAGCACCGACGGGATAGAAGTGAGTTCCACCATGAATCGCTTGAGGCTAGATAGGGATAATGGTTGCAGTGTACTTGCTGCTTGCACCAGGGCGTTGGCGGTATAGTTCAGAGTGCGCGGGATCAGCTGAATGTTAAAAGCGGCTGGCCCTTCCAACAGGTCCCATACATGGTGCTGGTAGTTAGTGAGCCTTCGATCATAATAGGAATAGAGCTTCCTGACTTGTTTTATGATTAGCTCTGAATCTCCATACACTTGGAGCATCTTGACATCCTTCCTCAATGCCATCAAAAGGCCCAAGACCAACGCCTCATAATTCACCATGTTATTAGTACAATAAAATTGCAGTCTATGAGCAGAAAAGTATGATTTACCTTTGGGACTGATCAATTAGAAACCTACCTCAGCTCTGTGTTTGGATTTAGATCCGTCAAAGCGCAACGTCCAGAACCCCGCGGAATCCTCAGACGTAGGGTTGACATAAACCGTCTTGACCTTCGGTGGGGGTAGCATTTTAGTGACCACCTTGGGAATTGCAGGGGCAGGACCTGCTTGAGTGCTGGATGCAAATCCTATGTCTGTCGGTGAAGTAGATCATCTCTGGGCATGTTCAATTGCTGCTTGACATAAACAACAGTCAAATTCTGAATGAGTAGTGTTGTGTACTTGGCACAAATTAGGGAGCAAGAGCTCCTAAAGGTTCACTTGATTTCCTAGGCTGAGCTAGTCATGTACACACCTTCCCATAAAATCTTGGAAACCATCGAGCAGCCCCCGACCGTCGCCTTCTCCCAACTTTTTGTTATCAGGCTCGATGAGTGTTTTAGTGCTTGGCGGAGTATTGGTCAAATTAGCAGGTGGGCTACATAATACGAGAAGAACCTCGCTCATTCCTTCACCTTCAAAGTCATCTTGCTCATTCAGGTATGCTACTGGGGAATAGTTTCCCAGACTTTTTTTGGCATACAACACCTCATTCGTATTGTTGTACTCGGTAATCATGAATTTCATTTGGAGTTCCCTGTCAATTTGGATCTGATTAGGCATTCCCTTCCATGGGAGCCATAAATAAGAGTAATCTATGGTGGCGTATCCATTTAGTGCCCTCATGAAATCCCTACCTAGGATTATACCATAGGTATCCAGGATATCAGCCACTTGTATGTCAATAGTCTGTTGGATCCAGGGATTACCAGCAAGTTGCATTTGTATCCTGTTGATCTCCCCAACTATGCTAATTTCAATTTTATTGAGCTATGTCACCTTTCAATGGGAAGGAGTTGATGTTATTCCGAGTGTGTTGCACACGCAGAGAAGCATGACATTGGCTAAGGCCCCTGAATCCAGTAAGCAATTATGGAGGTTCTTTTCGAACACACAGACAGTGGTCAGAAAGGGAGGGGTCTTGAATTTCCCTTGAAACAACCCTCTAGAAACGTCCACCTGAGTGACTTGGGCTTTTTCTTTCTCATTGCCTTTATTTTGGGTTGGTGCTAGATTAGCTAACCTTTTGGACTGCTTGTTTGCCTACTAACCTAATGGCGGGTCCACCCTACTATTGAAAATCTCCTTGACCACCGGCTCATTTGATTGATCACTAAAAGAAACATTCTTTGCTAGAATCTCTTCTTGACTTGTCCCTTGTGATGGGGTCCCATTTATCATTTGGAAGAAGGCATTCCTGACTACAGGAACTTTCAAAAGTTCAAATGCGGACATGTTTAGCTTTAGCTTTTTAAAATTTTTAGCAATATACTCCCCCATCTACTCAATTTCTTGGTCATTAGAAACATTTTAGGAGGGGCTAACGTTTTGACCTTGGCCGATGCTTGCCTGTTTATTTCTGCTGAGGTATCATGTGGGTGTGAGCGGAAAACCTGGATTATTGTTCACACTCGGATCGAGAGCGGTGCTGAAATTATTTGGTGGGGTGGAGGTCGTGAAGGGAGCTCCAGCATGGCCCCCTGCTTGTCTATTCCTAAGGTTATAAGGGGCAATCCGTTGGTGAAACATTTGGACTTCATCCTCCCTACATTCCTCCTCATTATCTTCGGGACCATTATCTACTGAATTGAAAAGCTAAGCCAGAGGACTTTCAGAACTTACCTCTCTTGTTGTATCATGATGGTTTGAAATAGTGCTCTCTAGCTTGGGGGCATTGCATTCTGCCTTCGAAAAAGGGGCCTAATTTAGCACTAGCACTAAGGCGTCGTACAGATCAGATGGGATGATGTCCCAGCATCCCGAATTGTCGACTGCATTCTGAACTTCCAGTTGGAAGATCTCGATTGCAGTCTGAAACTCTAGACAATCCAACTCGGAATGGCAGTTTGTCTTGTGTATGCGGCACCAACCGGATAATGCAGCCTCTGCTAGGTAAACTCTGCTTGCGGGGTTTTCACTATTGTTGTTGTTAGGCTCATCAAGGGGTGTGCGAACGTCGCTATTGTTAGGGAATGTATTCCATGTCCAGTTTTTCCTTTGGAAGGGCCTCCTGTCAAAGTTATGGCCCGAGTTCTGATTCCTATCATAATTCTGTCCCGACGATGTGCCAGTGTCCCGATTGTCCCAATTTTTATGGTGATCTCGATTCTCCCTATTAAAGTTGGTCTGGATACTCTTTTGTGACGTTTGTAGCTGGTTGTTCTAATTTCTTAGGTGCATCATTTTGGTCGACATTTTCTTGACCATCTTTGTAAGCTCATCAAGCTTATCCCTTTCAGTACTACTTGGTTGTGGCATGGTATTCTAAAGGAACACAGGCTGTGCTGCCAACTGATTCTGATGAGCGAGTGGGAACTCCGCTGCTTAAAGGTATGCTAGCATATGGGATCCTTGTAGATGTGACTATTTCTACTAGGGTAAGTAATAAGGCATTGGGTATGCTTGATTCATTGGTTGTCCAGGATGTGGAACCATAGGTAGTTGAGGTACTAGATTTAACAGAGGTTTTTGATGCTATAATGCTTGCATAATTCCTTGTATCTGTGTCAGATGCACGATTTGTCCAGGAGAAGGTAATGGGCTGAATATATTCTATCCCAAATCTATACTGGCAATGATGGCTTCAGCATACGTGTCGACCAACCTAGCTGGTGGCAGCCTCTTCCTTTTTACCAATACAGAAGTGAGGTTGTCCAATGCGGCATAGTAAACGGGTAGGACAACAGCATCATTAAAAACATACAGAGCTTGCAGCCGAGTGTACGCTCTGTGGAAGCGATCATTGAATATGTTGATTGGTTCATTGATTTCTCTTTGAACCACCATGAAATGTCTGTAAGAATCTATGGGGCTAATTAGGGTCTTAAATTTCTATAGAAACGCATTCTTTAAGAGATCCCATGTGCTGATGGTTCTAGCTAGCAAATTGGCGTACCAGTAGAAGGCCTCTTCCCCTAAGGAATAAGGAAAGAGCCTGCAAGCTACATCCTCAGACATGACCTGCATAGTCTTCAAAGCAATTTCAAAAATCTTGACATGTTCCTCAGTTGTCCTCTGCGAATCCCGAGAGTTGAACTTTGTGCAGAAATTCTCAGGATTCTTGGGGATATCATGATAGAGGTTGAAAGCAAGGGGAGACGGGTTATTACCCAGCCATGCCATGGGAAAGGTGGTGGAGGTGGCTGCGCCAGGTTGTTCTGTGACCAGGATAGGATAGCAACAACTAGGGAGGCATCTAATAGGCTGGGGACTGTGTTCAGCTGGGAGGCAGAGTTCAATTCAGATGAAATGGCAACTTGGAAAGTCTCGGTGATGGGATGAGCAGAAGATGAACCTATTAATGAGGATGAAGAGGGAAAGGGTGAAGGGGCAGTGAGATGCTCCACGGAATTGGTGATGGATGATCCCCTTTGCTTAGCTCTCTTAGCTCGGATGGGTGGCTATAATTCCTACAACTCCCCTTTATTTGGTGTAGATCTCAGCACTCGATGGAATCTCTCAGGGGAGAATGATTCAATTCAATCCAGCTTTACCCTTTCAATGCCCTCCCTCTAGCGCCAGTTCTGTTGATGGTGTTCTCATGCACTTCACAACATAGGTAATACGTAGGTGCATTACCTCTCTTGAAAGACAATCTTCTACAATCAAATTGCAGAACACTATCCCAAGGTCTCTCGGATGGGACCGTTTGGAACGGCGGAGCAGGAACGAAATTTCAAGAATGGAATTCTGGCGACTAGAATCGGGAAGAAGATTAGAGGAATAAAAGACCAAAGGCTTGGGGTCCCACGGACAACGGACCGGGGTCCGGGAAGACTCTCGAACGGGGCCGTTTGGAATAGCGAAATCATAACGGAATCCCGAAAAGGGAATTTTGAAAGCGAAGGTCCGGGGGGAAGGAAATGTCGAGGGTCTCGACTGGGAGAAGGAAGATTTTGCGACCAAGAAATAAAGTCCGGGAAGACGCAAGGTGGAAGCCATTTGAAATGGAGAAATGGGGATAGAATCTCGAAAACTGAATTTCGAGGGTGGATTTCGAAGAGAATGGGAAGTTCAGAATGGACGGACCTGGAGGGTCTGGGATCCGAGGGTCGAAAAGATGTTCGGATGGGGCCGTTTGGAACGACGGGGACACCACGGAATCCCGGGAAGGGGATTTCGGAGATAGAAATCTGAAGAAGGGAAAAGCCGAGTTCAAAATGCAGAGGAGATGACCATGAGAGGACCCAGGCCTAGAAGATGCCAGTGCCATTCCGAAGAATAGCCGCGACACGGGAAGGTTTCAGATCTATTTTTGGGTGATCTAACGGTGGATTTTTGGATTTTCAAAACACGGGTTATGTGTAGAGGGGGAAAATTTACTTAATTTAGGTTTCATTTTACATTTTACCCCAAGCAAAATTAGAAAATTAAAAAAAAAAAACAAAAGCTAGGGCATGCGGATGGAAAACCTACCTCAAAAATTTGAAGAACAGGATGTCGGATGCGCAGAGGTTATCGGGAAAACACTTCGAAATCCGATAGGAGGAAAACCAAATTCACCGGGAGCTCTTCAATCTTTCTCTATTACTCGAGCCTTTGATAATGACTATCGCAAAATCAATTTTATAGCAAAAGACAGCCATTAATGCGGCATTAACTCCTCTGTACGGTTCCAGGTTTGGTTGGTGGATTTGAAAACGTAGGGGCAGCGGGAGGTCCAAAGTCCGAGGTCTGGAAAGCCATCTGAGGGAAGCCATTCTACAAACATCGAAGACTGATAGGAAAGCCAAAAGGGGAAAGCCAGCGAGGGAAACCCGGGAGAGGCAATCTGGCAAAGGAAATCCAAAAGGGGAAATTCGAGAGAGGAAACCCGAAAATTTTGATAGATGCCAAAATTTCAACAAGGAAAACCTGGAAAGCCCGAGACTTAAAATATGGCATTGGGAAATGAGCTATCCCTCGCCTTGGAGCACAAAATGGGTATGCAGAACGAGGTGAAACGAAAGGAACCAAAAAACAAATTGGGAAAAGAGGGTCCCTGTTCTGAATGGGGTGTGTGTGCGAAAGGCACAATAGTGATGATGGTACAGGTGGAGGTGGGAGAGTTGGTCAATGGGGTTGACAAGGGAAGAGAGGTGGGAGAGCATGTGGATTGTCACCCATCTGTGAGGAGGAGGGTGAGGGAGAGGATGTGTTGATGTTATACTTTGGTGGAGGAGGGGAGGTAGAGATAGTTGTAAGAGCATGCAGAGGAGGATGCTGGTGCGGAGGAGATGGAGATTGATTCCCTTGGTATTTTGATTAGTTATCAGGATGAGGAGGAGGAGGAGGAGATGGGGGAGCAGGAGAGGGAACTCTGAGATAGGATAGTGGAGGAGTGGGATGTTGAGGTGGGGGAGAGGCCATGGCGAGAGGAGGAGGTTCCCAAGGATTAGAGTTTGGCAGAGTTATAGGCTTGATTAGAGGCCTTGGAGGAGAGGGTGAGGGTAGTGACTCTAGAGTGAGATCCTATGTAGATGGAGAGAGATAGTGCATACCTAGATAGAGATTAGGCAATGGCTAGGAGGTAGAAGATAGAGGGGAGGTTTGTCGAGTTGAGGGCCCTATGCACTACATTGACTGTAGAGTTTTCTTGAGAGTTGGTCAAAGCTGGTGAAAGGGAGAGATACTACAAGGATCTATATGAGGGAAAGGTACCTCCTGAGAGATGGGCTCCTAGTTACTCATAGGCACACAATTTCAATTCCCAAAGCAAATCTCATAGTCGATCATAGAGAACAGATGATGTGGTGGGACCACCCAAGACAGGACCATATGACAGGCCTCCTTTTGCACAACCAGTACCTCATCATCAGTCTCCCCCTCAGACTCCACATGGGAGTACATCTTAGTGACAAGTTTATATTTGTAGAAATTATGTTAGGATCATAGAGCCTGCAAGCTCCATTTGGATTGATACATTCTGACATTGTACTATGACACTTGTTTTTTTGAGTGATATATATATATATATATATCATTTTTGGTGGTGATTATATGATTTGTAGTTGTTTATATAATTATGCAGTGTTTTATATCATTATGTAGTGTTCTATATGATTATGTAGTGTTCTATTTATGCATGTACATGTTATGGATTATGATGTTTACATTATGATGTTTTATTTCCTATGATGATTTGTTTATTCTATGTGATGATGAATGCATGTTATTGATAAATGTCATGTATGAATTATATGTTTATGATGATGAAATACAGTGTGATTTTATTATGTATAATGCCATGTGGATATTTATAATGTGTACAATTGTCAATGGTAAATGCATGTATGCCATGGTTACGTAGATGCAATGGATATGTATATTTTTTTCTTTTTTGAAATGCAACATAGATGTATGATTTACTATGTACATATATATGACAATTTCTAAATGATTACTTAATTTATTTCTGTGTCACAGGACTCCATCAGTATGCAAGGTAGAATAAATGTTAACGTGGGATAAGCTAGATGTTAGTATTAGAAATGGTTGTTAGAAGAATGTGGAATCTTTAAGATTTTTCCAAATACATACTAAGCCTTGCATTAAATAATAATTGGGAGGTACATGACATAAATATATAATAAACACCATTATATGAGATATACCAAGGTGTACAAATTCATCCACTTTCTAAAATAGATAGTCATAGACAAGAAGTGTCCTAGCTCATACTAAGGGAAAAATTGCCTAGTCTTTTTGTCAAGACAAACCACAGATAGAAATCAAAGAAAAAGACAAAGTCAGGATAAATTATTGCTCCTCTGAATCCTTCATGGGACATCCTTGAGAAAGCTAGTAACCTAGCTTGAAAACCAAGTTTAAAAGAAAGTCAATAGACAACAATAAAAGAAAAATAGTCCTGAAACATCCTCACTTCTCTAAATCCTTCATGGGATATCCTCGAGAAAGCTAGTAACTGGACTCAAAGAAAAAGCCAAATAAAAAGATAAGACCAAACAAGCCATAAAGTCAATAGCTAGTAAAAATATTTGCCAAAATATGATCTTTTTTGATTGTTTATTGACGAATCTTGATTATAGGTAAGACACATATTGTATAATACATTGAGTCTAGTTTTGATCATGTGACCACCAGTCTAACGAAATGGTGAAGCCTGGTTTTAGAAAGACACATATCGTATACAACGTTGAGTCCGGTTTCGATTATGTGGCCATCTATTAAAGGCACTAATAATTTTTCATTAAATTGTAATTTCTATTTTCAAGGACATATCTTGTAGAAGACATAAATTTTATTGTTTTGGCAATTTGCTTAGTTTGAATTAATGACATTGTTGACTTGTATTGATTTTTTGACTGTTGTTTGTGTGTGATGATAGTGTATTAATTATGTTGATTGGAATGGCATACCCTAAAGGATTGACCTACTTTGACCTTGGGGGCTCATCCATTGCTGGCCTTGCCTCATTATATATGTAGAGACCTCGTAGTTCGACTAGACTTTGATTGAAAGAATTGGCTGAAAAATATTTACTTAACTTGATGATATCTAACATGTATGATAGTGAATGTGTTAAAACCTAATGGACTGACCTAGTGCAGCCTCGGGGGCTCATCAAATGATGGCCTTTCCTATGTTATACATGCATAGACCTCATAGTTTGAAATGACCAATAACTTTGACATGTAGAAAGAATGAGTCATGACTTTTTGTGTGATGCATGAAAAACCTAGAAAGATAGACCTAATGCCTCAGGGGCGCATCAAGTGATGGCCTTTCCTATGTCCAGTCATAGAGGCAACATAGTTTGACTATGTCTATGGCTGATTTGACACAACTGACTCTGACTTTGTTTTTCCGATTTTTGACATGTTTTGATTTTTTTGTCTTTTTGGAGTTTTATGATGTTTTTGGACTTTTTTTTTCAGGACATTTAATGATGTTTTTTTTTTGGACTTTTTCAAGACATTTTATGATGTTGGAATAGCAAGTGCAAGCTCCAAATGATGTAGGTCGAGTATTTGTCCTCTGTCGGGTATAAGACCAATAGGATGGAATGGGGATGCGGATTGGAATTGATGTCAATTGTTCCAAGTTATGGAAAGGATAACCATTTATTATGGGTGATGGGAAAATCAGATTGAAATGATGGTAGACAAAGGAGAAAAGTTGACTACTCATGGCACCTGTTTGCCAGGTTTTCACCATGGTACTTATCCAAAGCGCCACCAAAGTGGTTTTCACTATTGGATGAATTATTTCTCTTTACTATTTTGCTGATTTTTCATTTTTTTTGTGTTACAAACGAACCTGTTTGTCAGGTTTTCATCAAGATAAAGATTTTTTTGTATTTTTGTATGGTTAAGACAAAGCTCTCAAAAGCTATGCATAGAATCTCTTCAAATGAAGGCTATTAATTGGCGATGATAATGGTTCTCTTTCAGGGGTAGATAGTTGATATGCTCCTTATCCAAAGGCTTTTGTGACATTATAAGGTCCTAACTAGTTTGGTTCAAACTTTCCTTGTTTTTCTCTTTCAGCTTGATTCTTTGGATTTTCCATTAAGACCAAGTTACCAATGTCAATTTTTTGATTCAAAAATTTCCTATTATAGCTGCGATGAAGACAGTTTTGATATGCTTGAAGATGATCTAGTGCCTTTTGTCTTCATTCGTCTAGGAATTCTAACTCATACAGTCTTGATACATGGTACTCTTCATCGTCAATATACCCTTTTAAAGATAGCCTTAGGGAAGGAATTTTGACCTCTGTAGGTAAAATGGCTTTAGAATCAAATACCAAGGAGTATGGAGTGGCACTAGTGGTAGTGTGAATGCTAGTGTGGTAAGCCCATATAGCTAGATTAAGTTGTAAATGTCAGTCATGAACAACATTATTGATAGTATTTTTGAGGATTCTAATGATTTTTTTGTTAGACGCCTCAACTTGGTCATTACCTTGTGGATAATATGGAGTGGAAAAGTGATGTTGGATATCAAATTCTTCATAGAGATGGTAGACTTCTTGGTTTTTAAATGGGTGACGATTATCCATGATGATGGATTGAGGAACACCATACCGAAAAATGATGTAATTAAGGATAAACTTGGAAATTTGTGTGCCGATAATATGTCATAGGAACAACCTCGATCGACTTGGTGAAGTATTTAGTTGTGGTTATGATGAACTTATTGCCATTGGAGGATGGTGGATGTATCTTACCTATGAGATCAATTCCCCATTGGAAAAAGGGCCATGGTGAAGTTATCAGATGAAGCTCCTATGTTGGTGCATTTATCATGTCTCTGTGTACCTGGCACTATCGAAATTTTCTTGACAAAGAAATAGGAATCCTTTTCCATGGTAGGCCAATAATATCCTAGTATCATAATCTTCTTGGCTAAGGCAGGTCTACTAGAATGGGATCCACAAATAACCTCATGTACTACACATAAGGTTGCTTGTGCTTCTTCAACATCGAGACATCTCAACAAGGTATTGTCTAAGGCACGTCTATAAAGGGTATCTCTGATGATGGTATATTTGGAAGAATTATGGATAAATGTCCTATGTTGGTTGTTCAAAAGGTCTAAGGGTAGGATTTGACCATGAAGGTAGTCATATATGTCCTTGTACCATGGGGAAGTTGGACCAACAAGTTCACACACCATCATAGGATCTGGGACATCAAAGGCCTGGACCAAAAGTTGTTGTACCAAAAACTCAAATTTAGGAATGTTGCTAGGTATATCCAATAATGAACCAACAATTTCCATAGTGTCTAGTGCCCTATTATGAATGTAGGGTATTTGATGAAAGCTTACGTTATCAAAATATTGCTTAAAACTATCTGCCATGTGCTTATATGGGGCAAGTTTCTCATCCTTGGTTTCATATTCGTCATTGACATGTGAGACTACTAGTTGAGAGTCTACATAGACTTGTAAATGTTTGATCTTCTATTTGATTTCCATTTGTAATCTAGTCACAAGGGCCTCATATTATGCTATGTTTTTTGTGCATGGAAAATAAATTCTGAATGACTTAGGAATTGTGTCCCCTTATGGTGTGACAAACAGTATGGGACCTGCCAAAGTATAAATTACATATTCTTATTTTGTCAATAGTAAAGATGAACTAATTAGGAGAATCTGCAACTAATGGATTCTCTACCTTGATTGGTGTGTCTACCAGCTGATAAACAATAACTTACCCTTTTATAGCTTTTCTTTCTACATACTAGATGCCATATTCACTAAGTATCATTACCCATTTAACCAATCGACCTATTAGTGTTGATTTACTTAGGAGATATTTCAAAGGATCTATCTTGGTGACTAACATGGTTTGGTGGTTTAACATATAGTGCCTAAGTTTTTGAGTAGCAAAAACTACTGCAAGACAAGTAGGTTCTATGTGACTATAGTTTAGCTCATATCCCACCAATGTACAGTTGATATAGTACACTGCTCTTTCATGACCTTCATCATCATTTTGTGCAATTAAGGCCTCTAATGTTGATTGGGTTGCTGAAATCTAGAGTATGAGAGTTCATGTATCTATAGGTGGAATTAACACTAGTGGTGTAAGCAGGTAATCCTTGATCTTTTGAAAAGCTTCTTGGCATTTTTTTTTCCATACGAAGGGTACCCCTTTTTTGAGTAGATGTTGGAATGGATGTATCTTATCTACTAACTACAATATGAATCATCTAATAGACTACAATCTTCCTTGTAGTTTTCTTAGCTAACTTATGTTGGCTGGTGGAGGCATGCCCATTATAGCTTTCACTTTTCTGGGTCCACTTCAATGCCTCGTCTAGAAATTATGTACACTAGAAGTTTTCTTGATTGAATGTGAAAGATACATTTTTTTAGATTTAGACTTAATTTGTATTCTTCTAGTCTTTAAAATATCTTATCTAGGATTTGCAAATGATCAAATCTTGTCAATGATTTGGCTATTAGATTGTCTACATAGTCTTCCATGAGACTATGTACAAGGTCATGGAATACAGTTGTCATGGCATGTTGATATGTATCCCTAGCATTTTTGAGACCAAAAGGCATGAAATTCCAACAATATGTTCCCCATGGACATGTAAAAGATTTCTTGTGTTGGTCTTCAGGTGCGATTTTCATTTGATTATATCTAAAGAAACCATCCATGAGGGATAGCATCTCATAGCCTACTGTTAGGTCCACTATCATGTCAATCTTTGGCAAAGGGAAGTCATCCTTAGGACACGACTTGTTTATATGTCTGAAGTCTATAAAAATGTGGATGCCCCTAGATGGTTTCATTATTGGCACAAGATTAGAAATCCATTCAGCATAGACTATTGATCTGATAAAGCTGACATCCAACAATTTCTTTAACTGAGCTTTGACTAGTAAAGCAATTTGTGCATGCATTTTCCTTCACTTTTGCTTGATGGGCTTAATACCTGGTTGTAATGGTAAATGATGTAATATAAGGTTACGATCTAGTCTAGGCATGTCAGAATATGACCATGCAAAGCTGGTTTATCATTTTGTGAAGAAGTCATGAAACTCTGGTTGCTTTGTCGCTGTCAAAGATGCTACAAAATAGATTACCTGAGGATTCTCTTCAATGTTTATGTTGAATTCTACAAATTCTTCAACTAAAAGTGGTGAATTTTCCTTAGCAACTAGGAGAATGTTCAACCCTCCATCCTTGGGTGCCTCTGAGAGGTTTTTACCCTTGGATGCATCCTTTATTTTTACTTTTTCACCTAGGGAATTGTCATTTTCATTGTTTTCATTGTTTTTCTTTTTGTTTTCACTTTTACGACTGGAAGGGTGAATAGAATCCCCAAAATATTCCATGTTATCCAAGTCTATGATAAATCCAACCTTATGGTCACCTCTAGGTATGTCATTTTTTAGTCCCATGAACTCAGCTATTGCTTCGTCATTCTCAAAAATGTCTAAAATGGGGGTGCCTTGTTGATCCCAATTGATAAGATGGGGATATACGAGGGGTATGTCATCATCGGAGTTATACAATGTGGAGGCTGAAAAGGTGAGGATAGATTGGTTGGCATGGTCATAAAAGTTTTGGACTAACTCCTTTTTGTTCTTTTTCCTAGGGATAGGTAGAATCTTAGGTGGGACCACTATAAGGGCTAGTTCATTAGGTTCCCAAGAGACATGATCAAGGGTTTCCCAATAATAAATCTTGAGCCATTCTTCTTTTTTTATAGACTTTCGAGGACAGAAATTAGTTGATTTTCGTGAGGTATTTAGCATTTGGTCAAGTTCCCCTAATAACTTATCTAGGTCCATTATGCTGGTGGAGGAAAGGGAATCCAATTCATATTCGTTTGAGTTAGGGTTGTCATAATGGAATGGGTCAGATGGTTTATTGGATATATTGATATATTCATAAGCACTTACTTCCTCTTTTGATGGTGTCAAGGTACTAGGAATACCAATCCTAATCGGTTGAAACCCTATCCCTAGGCCTTTGGATTGTCGAGAGATAATGATTGGTTCAGTCCTTCCATTCTGATGTAGTCCTAACGCACTATGTCTGTCATATCCTTTCCTTTGCATTATCATGAAGCCTTTTCCATATTGATCTTTATATATTTGAATGGACAAAGGAGGGTTTTTAGTGTCTTTGTTATATAACCAAGAATTCACATCATCTTGATCCATAGCTTCTTTAATTAATTCTCCCGACTTTGTGAAAGTCAATGTAGGAGGGACATGTATTGTGACAATGGATTGTCTCCTATCTATCATGGATAAACCGTATGACTTAGGAGGAACCAACTGGTTGACATAATAGGATTCCTTCATGTGATATTCTCCATAGCCCTTATCTTGGATCTCAAACTTAGGAGTGGATGATAGTGTTGGGAATGTGTCTAATTTGGAAAGAGTTGATGGATCCAAATATAGGGATAAGTTGGATGATGAAGCCTCCTAATTTATAGGCACCTGTCATTATGGTATTTTGCATAGGATAGTGCAATATTGGAAAGGATCTCAATCAACATCAATTGTGATCTCAGTGCCATTGTACAATAATTTAAGACACTGATGATAAGTGGAAGGGATGACCTTCATAGCATGTATCCATGGCCTACCCAATAAAATATTATAGGGAAGGATGAGATCCAAGACTTGGAAACTAGTGTCCATAACCACAAGGCCAATCCTGATGGGGATTGTTACAACTCCTTTAGATGATCTTTCCTCATCATCATATGTCTTAATGATGATGCTCTTAGTGGTGTCTACACAGTCTTCTAAGAAACGTAATTCCTTAACTGATTTCAAGGTGCAAAGATTTAACCCTGCTCCTCTGTTTACCAAGACTTGTCTGACTTTGGTTTGATGGACAAGAACTTCAAGGTGTAATGGGTTGTTATGGTTGGTCTTCTTAGTTGAACAATCCTATTGAGAGAAGGTAGCATGATGATAATTGGTTAGTTATCCTACCATCTCTTTGAAATGATTGACATCTAATTTGGTGGGAATAGTTGTGATTTTCAAGGCTTTGTCTAGAATGGCTCGATGATCAGGTGATATGGTCAATAGTTCCAAGATGGAGATTTGTGCTGGGGTCTTCCCAAACTAGTCAAGTAAATTATACTTAGGCTTGGGAGACTATGGTTGAGGCTCCAATGGAGGACCTGGAATGGTTATCTTAGTTTGGCGTGTATTGACAACACATTCAGGGCTCTTCTTTATGGTAATGGTGTGGATATTTTCATCAGCAACTTGGATATGATTTATGATCTTACCTTGGTTATAGTCATACTTGGTATTGACATAGTTGGCCGAGGTATTAGTCTTATTTCCTAAACTGAAGGCCTTTGCTTTCCCATGGTCATGTAATGGATCTATGAAGACCTTGTGGACACTATTTGTGGTATGTTTTTTCCCATTGACTTCTATGGTTCCATTTTCAACAAAATCCTAGATAATATTCTTCAGTTGTCAAAATTGTTGTAGGCTATGTCCTTTAGTTTGATTGTAATTTCAAAAGGCATTGTCATCCCACCATGATGGTTTAAACTATCTAGGAGCATACTATTTTGGCTCTAGAGGTTGTATGAGTTTATTTTTTATCAGTTCTTTGAAGACTGATTCGATTGGTTCCCCTAGGTCGGGAAACTCACATTTTGGAAACCTCCTTTGTGGTCATTTTTGTTGTGTATTTTGGAAAAAGTTGGAACTTTAATTAGTACTATTGGATATGTCATGAGAGGGGTTGTATCCTCTAAGTGTGATGACCGGTCCTATGTGTAGGGTCTTAGCATAAAAAATACCATCATTAGTTACATTTTTATTTTTGGACCAAAAAAAATTTCTATCATTGGGGGTGTTTTGGTGTTGAACAATTGGATTCCTACCTAGCGTCTTAATTTCCCCTTTTTCAATGAGGGATTTCTCAAGTATAATTCCTTTTTGCACTAAGTCCAGAAAAGAGGTACAACAATGTACTCTTAAGTCACTTCTCATTTTTGGATTAATATTTTCGAGGAATATTGTGACTTTTTGTTTCTCTGGTATCTCAATAGGAAATCGACTAGCTAAACTCCTCTATCTCTAGAAGAAGGTGGTGAAGTTTTCTCCATCTTCTTGTGTGGTGTGACACAAGGTAGCTGTCGTGATTTCATTTTCAATGTTGAAGGCAAATTTTTCACCAATTTTTCAGCCAATTCATCCCATGATTTTATGCCATATGGAAATTTAGAGAACCATTCTAATGCTATCTCAACAAGGGTTCACAAAAAAAGTCTCATAAGATACATGGGGTTGTATGAAATGTCCATGCATGTCGTGGAAAATTCCCTTATATGTTCTAGAGTATTTTTCTTCCCATTATACTTAGGAAAATTTCGTATAATATATCCATGTGGGAAGGCTATCATGTATAGTGCTGTTTCAAAGGGGCATGGACATAAATCTTATGCTGAAATGGTTCATTTTCCTGATATTGATATGTTGTCCATTTTGAGGGCTTGCATTTGAGTTTGTAGAACATCTACATGTGTCAAAGATATGTTGGTTGGGTTGTTAGGATCGATGTAAGTGTTCTGAAATGTAATATTTTGTGATAGATTCTCATTTGGTGTAGGTATATGTCCTATTTGTATCACCCCTATTTGCAGAATGGTTGTATTGGTGTTAATCTGTGGTATAGCCTGTGTCGTGTTTATGCCAATTTTGGTCCTTTTACTTCCGATATTTATGCCAAAGGGGTGTGATGATGATGCTCCTATAGTAAAATTTAGGCCTTGTTTTGTACTAAATGGTGTTGTGTGTATTGCTATGGTAGTTTGAGTAGGTATGCCAGATGGTATAGCTATAGTAATCTGAGGAATAGATACACTTGATTTCATAGTTTTTGTCCCTTGAGTAGATGAATTTCTCAAGGTGTGGATGTCAAATCCTAGAGGCAACATGGCACCTTCAACTAACAGTTTTGCTAAATACTTTTGAGGATCATTTTCCAAACACTCATCTACAAAAGACACAAATTCAGGATCTTAGACAATGACGTCTATGTCTTCTACACAAAAATGTCCATGTGTGTCTCTAGTGACATTTTTTTTGAGCAAGGCTTTGTGAGCTCTTTTTGTCCCTAATGGTATGCTCGAGAAGGGATTACTGAAGTACTAAGGATCAACCATTTCTCTACATTTGTTTTTAGATCTTGTTTCGACCATGAAAGATGTTGCTCAAAATGGGGTGATGCAAAACTACGTCTAAGAATGATATGTTCTAGTCTATGTTTTTGGGTTTTTCTAGATATAATGAATGAATGCTACTATTTTTTTGGTATTTTCTGGAAAATAAGGAATGTCTAAAATTATTTTATGCTAGGATGATAGTGTCTAAGTACACAAAAAGTCTAAAAAAACTCCCAAGGAAATCAATTTTGAATGATTCTAAAAGGATGTTACCTACCACCTATAGTTTGACTTTGTCAAGGAACCTGTGTAGGACTAGGACCAAAAGATAAGGTGAACTCCTAAACTAGACTAATGAGATGGAAAGAGTAATGCATAGGACAAAAGATATGTTGACAAGTGACTAGGCTCAATGAAAATGTTTTTTGAAGAAAGGTTTTTCCCAAAACGTGGAAAGTTATCCTATTCTAAGATATGAAAGGTAAATGTCCTAAAAATTTGAACTATCTGAACATAGTAAATACTCCTAAGATGCAACTAAGTTTCTTAACTAGGATGTGTATCACTAAAACTAAATGACACCTAAAGGATGCAATTATGCAAAGTATGAGAAAACTTTCTGGTTCCTATCCAAGGGTGACTGTGAAAAATAGAGACTGGTATGAATGTTTGGTTTCAGACTGTGATAGTGAATTCTAGTTTTTTGGTTCTCAAGAAAATACGGTATAGGTTTACAAATGTGTCACACTATTTAATAGATGTGGTTCCCAGGTCATATATGATTTTTATGTAAACTATGTCTTAGTTTTATGAGAGGAAAATGCAACTTGATCTAACAAATGTGGCTAACAGTTAAATAGATGTGACTCACTATGATAGATGTGGTTGACTATTAAACATATGCGACTTAGTTTGACAGTTGTGATTTTCTAGTTAAATGAGATTTTAACTGACTCTATTCATGATCAATTTTTGGCAAAATATAGATAATCAAAAAACAAAGTGTTTTTGGTTTGATAATCATGAACGTGTATATTTCCAGAAAACATGTATAATCCTAAGGCTGGAAATGACAATCCTTGTTGAATTCTCGCTTGGGTTTCCCTAGCTATGCTTATTCAAAGCGGATGACTAGAAGCTTGACTACATTTTCTCCCCCTTACATGGCACACACTTCTTAGGTTAGCCAAGCTTCAATTCCCATGACTCTCCCATGGAAAACTTTTCATCTCTACTAAGAATCATATGAATGTGAGATGGTTTGAGAAGTCTGACCTCTTGCACCAACAAATAGGGGTTTTTGGTTAATCTATAAACAATTTGGATTTTTTAGTATGCACACCCATTCAGAAGGCCACACAAGAGGCAAGATTAGCTCTGGTAAGGAGAATTCCCAGCCTATAGAGGTTACACTCTATAGGTTTTGACACACCACGAGGGTACTGAGGGAATCAATATCACTTGCTTGTCCACAGGAGCTCCTGTAATGTTGAGTTTTCCTTAGCATTATAATTTTTATACCGGTTGGGAGTAGCTTGGCTTTAGCTCATCACCAGTTATGAGTCACTTTGGGGTGAGTACTTTTTGCCACCAAAGTAGGCCCCAATTCTAGAGTCAATAATAGTTTCTCTTACACCCAGGATCACATGAATGTGCAAGGGGAGAGGATACTTCTGTTATCGAATTGGGTTCTAATATAACAATTGTGAAAATGCACCAAACACAGAAAAAAATGATATTTTTAAAACCCAAATGATGATTTTCTATTCTACTCAAATAATTTGTTTTAAAGTTTATCTTCAATTTAGGTCCCACAAAACAAATTATTTAGTAGTTTTCAAAAATTTCTTCGACAAAGGTTTTGCAAGACAAATGATTAGTAGTTTAAATTATCTTTGTCTTCATCAATTTTCCTACAAAAAGGTTTGAATGCTTGTCTTCTATGAATCATCTTACAAACACTATGCTAACTCCTTAAAAATACACTTTGCAAACTCAAAATTATTCATAAAAAAAGCTAAAAATTAAAAACTAAAACACATAATTTTTGAAAAAATAATTACCAGTCAAATGTGTCACAAGAAAGCACAAATGTGTCACATAAAAGTACATGTGTTGCAAAAAGTTATATGCAACTTAGAATATCAGTTGCGTCGTTTACTGCTGCAAATGCGTCTCGCCGTACCTATACCTGCAAAATTCAAAAATTCTATGGATTTATTTGAAGATCGTGTCTTCACATCGGGTTCACCAAATGTAATGCTAAGGAAAAATAGAAGAAAAAGGTTAATCAATTCTAATGCAATAAACTTAAATCTAACCTGCGCTAACAACAAAGAATAATGGAAACTTAAAACGTATATATAAATAGAAAGATCTCACCAAACATCTGTTTAATTCCATGAATAACCCCAATTACACTTCTCCATTTTGTTGTATAATAATTTCCCTCATATTTGTTAAGTATGCAAGTATGGCCTATTGATAATGATTTAGAAAAATATCGAAGATTCTTAAAGTCACTTCCTAAAAGTATAAAGATTTAGAGAGGAGGAATAATGACAAAGGACAGATCAATTTATAGAAAATTGTTTTTCGAATGATCAACTCAGATTCAAAAGATAGATCAATGATTGAGATTAATGAATGCATTTGAATAGAGATTCAGTGTCAGTAATAACATGAGTGAAAAATCAGAACTGATGGAGATTAAGATTAAATAATAATTTAATCTTTACTCGAGACTATTCAAAATATAGAAGAATAATGATCACATGTAAAATATAAAGAAGAAACATTGTTTTCAAATGCACAAATGAATGAATTAATTAAATAAATTTATTTAATTAATAATAGTTTGCACTTATAAGAATTAAAACTAGATAATTGATCGATTAAACCAAAAGGTCTATTCGTAAAAAATAATCAGATATTAAATCAAGAGATAACCGACTTATTTAATTAAATATCAACTTAGGTGGTCAATTATTAATTAGATAACTAAGTGATTATATGATCACAGATGAATATGCCAAGAATAATTCTTTTTTATGAAGTAAATGGTTATTTAATTCAACATTAGAAATTTAGGGATTTAATTAAATAAATAAAGACTTATTTTTGACTGAAGAAAGTATTATAGAATAATTAAATAATTTGAAATGATTATTTTATTATGGTTAGAAATGTGATGAGGGTAAATCAAATAATAATTTATTTAATTTCGAAAGGGGATTAATTAATTAGCGATGTAATTAAATAAATTAAATTTATTTAATTAATCAAGATTGGAATAAAGGTAATAATGAATTAATTAAATAATTAAATTCATTTAATTAATAGAGGATAGGTGAATTTAGAAAAAAATTATATATTAACATTATTTAATCATGACCATGAATATGAGAATTATGTGGAAAATGGTGTCACGGGCCTAGACCAATTTTTAGTGTCTATAGTGACATTTGGCTTTGTGTGGAATTTAGGGATTTGAATAGAGCATCTTTAAAGGATCATTATCCTCTTCCCTTAATGGAGAAAATTCTTCAAACTATGGGGGGTCAAAGATTTTTTCCTTTCTTGATGGTTTCATTGAATACAATCAAGTGAGCATCAAGGATGATGAATAGCATAAAACAATATTTACCTATAAGTGGGGGATGTTTGCCTATGCCAAAATTCCATTCAGATTATCCAATTTAGGAGCCACTTTGCAACGTGCAATGAACATTTTCTTTAAGGATTTGATCAATTTGATCGTCCTTATTTATCTATACAACCTAATGGTATTTTCAAAATCTAAAGGTGGTCATTTTGATCATATAGAGAAGGTCTTCGAAAGGTTCCAAGAATTTGGGATCTCTTTAAATCCCCAAAAATGTGTTTTCAGAGTTTCGCAAGAAAGGATATTTGGCTACGTGGTTTCTAAAGAAGGAATTTATATAGAACTCAAGAGGGTAATAGCTATCAAGGAGTTGCCCCTACTAGTAAACAAGAAGGAGGTCCAATACTTCTTAGGTAAGATCAATTTCTCTAGTAGATTTGTCTCCAAATTTATTGGGTTGGTGAGGCCGATTACTCTTATATTGAGAAAATATCAAGCATTTAAATGGACTTTGGAAGGAAAAGCTGCTTTTGAGAAAACCAAGGAGGCTATTTCCTCAGCTCTAGTGTTAGTTGGCTTGAAATTTTCTAAGAACTTCATTATGTATGTCTCGTGAGCACAACATCACTACGGTGCTAACACAAAAGGATGATGAAGGGAAAAGAGAAAACCCTATAACTTTCCACTCAAGAACCTTGAAAGTATATGAAACCAAGTATAATTTTGCTGAAAAATAGGCATTTTCCATTGTAAAAGGTCCCAAGAATTTTAAAAACCTGGTGTCACGAAGCAGGATCATGGTTTATGTGACTCACCCTAGTGTAAGAGAACATATTATGGAAGGGGAAATAATAGAAAATAGGGTGAAGTAGATCACCAAGATCCTAAAATATGATATCAAGGTCCAAGCCACGAAGGTGGATAAGGGAAGATGGCTTTGCAAATATCTAGCTAGGGAGCTTGAGCCTCAAGTTGAAGAGGAACTCATAGATGAAGTACTAGTGAATAAATTCATGTCAGAGGAGTCTTGGGTGGCTAATAGAGAAAATTTTATGCAAATAAGAAGGTACCAAACTAATTTTCCTTCACACAAAAGGAAATTTTATAGGATTCAAAGTGTCAAATACACTATAGTCCAAGGATTGCTTTTCAAAATAAATTTTGATGGAATTCTCCTTCGTTGTGTGGATAAAGAGCAAGCAAAGTGAAACTTAAGTGAGTTCTACAACAAACCCAAAATAGGTCATTTCTCAGCCAATACTACCACCCTAAACATAATGTGTGTGGGGTACTATTGGCCTACCCTATTTGCAAAATTTTATAAACCGATAAGGAAATATTAGCAGTGCCAATTCTTTTTTAGCAAGCGGAAGAATTCTACCATTCATTTTAGTACAATTATGGTCGATGAACCATTTGCACAATGAGGTCTTGATTTCATAGGGATGGTCAACCATATTTCCAATTCAGGGCATAAATGGATTTTAATTGCTATAGACTATTTCACCAAATGGATAGAGGTGAAACATTTGAAGAATTCCACTAAAAGAAAAATCATGAATTTCCTTAGGGAATTGGTGGAAAGGTTTGGCTTCCCCAAAACCTTAATTTATAATAATGTGTGGGCCTTTCTTGGGACTGGGATGTCAAAATTTGCATTAAGGAATAGAGTTTTCCTCAAGACTTCAAATTACTACCCATAGGGAAATAGACTCATTAAATCCATAAACAAAAACCTAATATGGTTAATCAAATGGATAGGTTTAGATCACCAAAAATATTGTTACAAGAATTTGTGGGTAGCCTTATGGGCTGAACAGATCACTCCAAAACAAGTTCTAAAGGACTCTCCATATGAGTTAGTCTATGAGAAAGAGGTAGTGTTGCATATCTCTATGAAAATTCTAGTGCTACAACTACTCAAGTTCTTGGAGGCCGAGGAAGATGGGGGAATGGAGGTTAGATTGGTAATGTTGCTAAATTTACAAGAGGCCCAATAAACGACCTATGATGCTATGAGAAATAATTGACACGTGGTAAAGAAGTGGTTATAGGAAGCTGTTTGACCCTAGTTTCAAGGAGGGTGACCTAGTTCTTAAATATGATGAGTGATCCATGAAGCCAAGTCAACATACCAAGTTTGATACATTATGAAAGGGCCCTTTCCATATTATAAGTTGTAAGGAGAGAAATGCATTCAAATTGGAGGACATGGAATGAAACAATATCAAGACTCCGGTGAATAGTATCCATTTAAAGCCTTTTAATTAGTGAATTGTCTCTTATGAGACTTTATTTCTTGTAAATTATGTAAATTATATAAATTTAATGCCATTATGTACAAAATATAAAGTGTGAAATTTTGTTGTGAGGTACAAAATGAAAAAAGGGAAACTATATTCATTCATATATGCTAATTATTTACAATAAGGTGTAAGGAACTTAGGCCTATGATTACATTAAAAGGAAAAAGAGGGAGCTTTGGAAAACACTATAAATTAGAGAACAAGATAGAAAAAGGGATATTATCTTCAAACAAGACTACACTTTTGAAAAGCCCCAAAAAATGAAAGGGTGATCCGATAGTGAAAAAATTGAAGTAGGTGTGGGCCCAAAATAGACATGGAGTTTTGACAACTCAAGTTACTACTAAGAAAAAAGAAAACTAGCAATCTCATAAATTCAAAAGAATGTGCTAGTTGAAGCCCCTATCAAAAAAGAAGAGAGCAACTCTAACGAGTTTGATAGTGAGGTATTCTCCACCAATATTACCACCCATCACAAGTTGAGGAGGGTACACCAAATATCAAAATTCCATTACATACCAATCAACATTATAAATGGGCTCTATGTTCATTACCTTAAGCAAGAAGGAGCACGAGGGGGTTGAATTTTCATGGTGTTACTCCACTATATGTGTTTGGAAGCTAGAAAGAAATAGAAGCCATGGTACTAGCACCATATAACCACTATCAAAAAACTGCCTTAGGTCCATCACCATAGGAATTCCCACCCTCAAGGTTGCTATGAAAATAACCTCCTCAAGCCCTCTGAGAGTCTTTGATGAAAAGAGCTTTGGTAAGCTCTATAATCTGTAGCTTCAGCTCATTCGAGTTGAGAAGAGATTCTACAAAGTGAGATGCAATACACATTTCACCCTATACTGATTAGCATTAGAAAAAAATTCCTCACCTAGGACCCATTTGATAGTAGTGATATTAAGAAGTTCTTTGATTTCATCATTTTTTTTAATCTATCATCTTTTATAGCTCTAACGAATGCTAGTTGAAGCTTGTTGCTAACCAACCTGATGGGAGTACCCATATTGCCTACTTACAGAAAATATAGACTTTCCTAAATTTAGAATGGTTTAAATATTAAAGATGAGGCTAATTTAGTGAAAATTTATGTTGGAAGAACACAAGTAAAATCAAATATTTTTCTTGTAAAGATGATATGAAAAATTTATTAAGTGGTCAGTTTAGTGTGTGAAGGTTGTATGAGATCAAGATTTAGAGGCTTTCAGTAATTAATCCAAGTGGTGGCATACACATAAGCAGTTAATTTTTTTCCAAGTGTCCTACCACTTTTGCACATTCTTCTTGGTGCTACCATAAGAAGTGACCCTTTTTCAGCCACATCTGGTATGTATTTAATAAAAAATGACATGTCAAAGCTGCATTCCCTAATCTTGTTGTTGCATTTCATAAAAGGCTAGCATAATAAGATGTACCTAATCTCCTTCCATCAAGAGTGTGGCATGCCTCAAAAGGTAGAAAATTAATTCACACAAGTGGTCTTTCTGGAAACTTTTCAAATGTTAATTATGCCATTCATTCACATTTATCTCAAGTACAAATTGAAATTGGCAGAACAAAGAGTGGAAAACAAGAAAGTCATAGTGAATTTTTCTAAGTGTGATTTACAAGAAAAGGTTGGGATTTTTAGTGCAAAGGTATTGAAATCAAACAACGAATTTGAGTAGGTGATTAGGAGTACCCAAATATTTTAAGAAATGACAACAAAAGGAGTGTCTTTTGGTGCTAGTGCTGAATAAACATTGAACCCATCCTATTATGTTGATACTTTTGGCCAAAAAAATTATTCTATGAATCTCATGCTAAAAAATCCAACATACATAAACACCAAGTTCCTAGCACTATCCTAGTACATTGACTAGGAGAAGCTCGAGGATTTTGCTGACGAAATCCATGAACCTTGACAACATAACAACCCAAAAAGTGTCTATGAAGGTCCCTTTATATGAATGAAAAAGAAAATAAAAGGAGGAAAGCTTGAGTCTCTGTGAGTTTGACTTTGGAATTGTGGCCTCCCACAATGCATGGTACTATTGGTGCATCCATTCCTTGAGTTGGTAGATGCTTTTATGTCAATATTTGATTCACATACTAGGATTGTCAAGGGAAAAGAGATAAAGGTCATTATTTATGTGGATTCCGTTAGGGATATGTTTTGTATCCTATTGGATCCAATAATAGATATCTTTTCAAGAAGCGTAATGGAGAGTTATTAGGAAAAACGAGGGACCAACTTAGCTTCCTCCATCATTAGATAAACAATGATGAGTGACTAGTGGAGCTACATGAGTTCCCCTTAGCCCTCAAGGATTTTAATTTAGACCTACAATATTTCTTCACAATGCTCACCTTCATCTATGGCATGGACCAAGATGATAATGTGGAAGAATTTCAAATGGGCTTTGGTTTCAAGCTCAAGAAATAGAAGGAGGCTTTCTAACATGATTTTGTAGAACTCATTGTGAGAAGAATGATCGATCAACTAAAATAATATGACAGTGCCTATAAATTTAGGTATTCTTCTATTCTTGCATACATGGTTTTACATCAAAATTATTAGTATTTTTAGAGATATATGACATTAAACTTTATCAATATGTCTCATTTGTGAAATTTAGTCTTTGTGTGGACCCATGTACAATATTATTTTGTTTTTTGATTATTTTTAGCCCTAGGTCTATGAGATTTTCACCAACTGGAGAATCATGCTAGGATTACAAGCGCTCATGTTACATGGATAAGAAAGAGAAAAATTTCATGTGATTATTTCTATGAGGAAGATTTTAATTTTATACAGATTCATGGATTTATAGAAGAGCCTTTTAGGCTACCCACTTCTATAACAAGCATAACTCTCACCATAAAAATTTTTAGGTAGTTTTCAATTATCAATGACATATTTGGGGTGGGGAGGAAAAAGGTTACAATTTAATACACCCCACTCACAAAAGGTATGGTCATGTTACAAAAAGAGGTGCACAAGTGCTATTGGTTGACAAGTTGACTTAGATACACCTAGGAACTAGTTTTGATTGATGGAAATATAATCATGATGAGTGTTTTTCCACCTAGGGAATATCTCTAATGCACACCCTAAGAACATGATAAGAGGAAAGGTGAAACCTTTCAAGGGCTAATCTATATTTCTATGTTGACCTATCTCATCTACAATCCACAAGGCCCCCATAGATTTACTTTTACAAAATTGTTTTAGAAGTGAATACAATGGTCAAAAGCCATAAAATTATGAAGACATATTTGGAGAAGAAGGATTGGAGTGAGGAAAAGATTGTCAATTTCTAGAAGTATCAGTGGGAGATCCATAATTTGAACTCATTTTATGACTATCCCTATGGATTGTAGGTTTGATGAAATATGGGATGAGGAACATGGAGACTCTTTTAAAGAATAATCATTTTCACCAACCCATCAAAGCCCAAAGGAAAAGAATATAGAAAAATTACTGTTAGAGAAACAAACACAATAGCAATCATAATTTTTAGGTGCATTAGCTAGGAAAATAAGAACCTAGACATCCAAAAGGAGGCCCCCAACTTCACAACAATCTTGAGGTTCATTAGTTTTGGTGGGTGAGGGATCTATTGCAACTAGCATGCCTCCAAAAAAGGGAAGGATAATCCAAGGGTTGGACTCATGGAAGGTCTAAAAATAAGTAGATGTGGTGATTATCACCATATAGGCACCCATGGTCCCTGCAACATAGGTAAGTTTCTCTCTTTCTATTCTTTATCCTTCTCAATCTTTGGTCCCCCCTTTTCTCTATCACTTCCATCTCCATCTACCTCAACGATTGATCCTATGACCATTTTTTCCTATGCTATCCCTTCCACACCTTCCTCCATGGATGAAACTATCATTTCCACCACTTTGCAACCTCCACTATTGGACCCTACACTTGATTCCACATCTACAATTGATATATTAATTTCTCTATCAGAGGCGCATACTCTAATTTTTGACTTTCCTATTACATAGGTACCCTCACTGTTGCTTTCCACTATACCCATGGTATTTTTATCCAATAATACCTCTTTTACTCCTATGATTACCCCTCATCCTACACAAACATGGAAAGGCATCCTACCTTTCTCACCTATGACCTATTGGGAGAATAGTCAGGGACCACCCTATATCCTATTTCTTTTAGTCTCCTCATCGGTGCCCCAATTACTAGAAAAATAATTGATTCCCCCCTAAAGTATCATAATCAAATGGAATTATATAGAAAGGCTCAAGATGAAAAAAATTAGAAGAGGAGAGAAAGGGATGTGGGCAATCTAACCACCCTGAAGATTGAATTTTTTTTTGATGAGAAGTGAAAAACCCTAATGATCGTAGCTATGAAGCCCTAAAATTCTAAGCACAAGGGACAAATGTAGTACCAAGATTATTATATTTGAGGGATAGTCCTCAATCTCAGTGACACCCTTTTTCATGATAAGCTAGGCCTCATGAAAGCACCACAAAAGGTAGTGTCAACTAACTACTTAAAACAAGATCAAAAGTTGAAGAAGAAAGAAGAAGAACTGAAAATTACTAAATCTACAGTGGACATGCATAAGGTTGAGATCAAGGGAAAATATGTAGATATCACTTGGCTAAGGTAGGAGAAACAAGATAAAATTTCAGCATCCCTAAAAATAGAACAAGAAAAAAAGGCTTGGCTCTAGGCCAAATTCAATGACACATTCTCCAAGATCTAGGTTGAGCAAAAAGATAAAGAGGATATGAAATATGAACTAGAGGCTAAGGAACAATAGTTGTAGTAGGTGCAAAAGTATTTCTTTAACGTCTCACATAAGAAAAATTAGCTACACTAGTCCATGGAACAAGAGAAGGATAGACTATAGAAGGAATTGGAAAATACCTAGTCTCTAGCTACAAGTGAAAAGGATGCGAAGGAGTTGGTTGAGAAACAACTCCATGAGAAGAGAGAAGAACTGGAAAAGATCCAACAAGAGATCTCTAATGCTTTAACTGTCTAAGTGCAAGTCCAATAGGAGCTTCAATAGAAAGAGGCATAGCCGTTTTGAAAGAATCCAGAGTTTTTCATTGATGTTGTTGCTGGTAACATGAGAATGTGGAATAAGCAGAAGGTACATACAATTATGCATTGCATTTTTGTCATTGATGTCAATATTGTATCCTTGTACAAAGACTATGGTACAAATTAGTTTGGTTTTCATGAACATGTTTCAAGATGATTGTGAAAGATAAATTTGCAAAAAGGTTTCATCTGATGAAGATATTAATTGAGAAAATTGACTAAGTGCCAATTTCTGGTGATTTTGTGTACATGGGATACAGTAATTGGGTCCACATTGGTTCGATATTAATTTTTTTCCTCTATGGTTCTAGTATATATTTTTTGGTTGCTAGAAGTATCTAATTCCAAAGTTTCATCTCATTTTGGCTCTTAGTGTGAAAGTTATGAGTGACAGAAGTTTGGCTTGATAGTTACAGGTATTTTCCAATTCTATGTATACGATTTGGAGAATTCACACTTTTGTACAGATTGGGTTTTTCTCTATAGATTTGAGGAGATGTTCACATATGTCAATAGATTATGCATTCTAGTTGGTATGGTTTTTGGAGGTTTGCATGTCTGAATGTGGAGGTACAATTGGTGAATTTTGAAATTAGGTCTTCTACAGTGACGACCTAATAGGTTTCAAGGTATGTGAAGCTTAAACTAGTATTTTGGATTTTTGTGGGAGCTATTATAGGTCCATGACAACTAAGTTGACATGTTGCAAGCCTTGGTTTAT